>CABFWB010001280.1:34480-72109 GCA_902151455.1 Timema bartmani
AAAGTTGGGGGGGGGGGGGGAGGAGATATCAAGTTAGCTGCTTGTAAAATTGGGCGTGAACGTTTCAACCCTCATTAATGTATTAATGTAAGTACGTGGACAAAGGTAACAGTCTCATTTTGTCTGGTTTGCCGGTGACGAATAGGAGGCTAGGATGATAGGAAGTGTGTACTAAGGTGTTTTTGAAAGAAAACAATTCCTCAATCACCCTCTGCATTAATTCAAGTGCATATCTTTTTAATTTTACCATTTTCATTCCTAAAGCAATTATCGTAAATAAGCAGACAGAATCGTATTACTGTGTTATATTTTGTTATGAATTTTTTAAACAAGTGTTAAAAACGCGTTAACATTTTGGGTACATACGATTTCAGACCCGTTAAGAATTGTTGGGAAGACAGGGTGTCGGAGTTCAGCCCCATGTCAGTGCTCTAGCTCAGCCCCATTGAAAGTGGTTGGGAGGACGGGTTGTCGGAGTTTAGCCCCATTTCAGTGCACTAGCTCAGCTCCAGCTGCTTTTAAGGTTATACGTACACGTAATAATTAGTCTAACAAGTTGGGATAAGAAATATTGAATTCATAGAAAGTGTACACTGAATTTTGGTGGAGGGAGAGTGGAAAACCATTTAAGTAAAACATTCTTAGTACAGCCGTCCGGGATTCGAGCCCCAATCTCCCCGTCATCGGCAGTCGAATATATTGCGATAGTGACATGCTGTTGTGGCGTTATATTAAGAATGCATGTAAATGTTTTCTCAAGGTGAACGAAATACAGCAAGTGTTAGATAGTATAATAATACAATCCTAGCCTAAACTATGGCAAAACACAATCATAACGTAAGCTAGCCTAACCTAATACTCAGAAACACGATCTTGATTTTTTGCAAAATGAGATTTTTTTGGTTGGTTCATGGGGCCTAATTCATAAGGCCTATGGGGTTGAATTAATAATATGGCTGGGGATGAAATAGTACTGCTAGACGATTGTTGGGGCCGAATTCAACTTTACCCGTTTTTTCTTTTTTGTGTGTGTGTGTGTGATTCTCCAAATTATTTAAACATCCACGTCCGGGGCTGTATAATAAATATTTTTTCCCGATGATTTGTCAAAAGAGAAATAAAGGTTTCAGAACTTACTGTCATCTGAAAAACACTGCAGATTTATATAATGTGGCATTAGAGCTACGTCAAGACCACATCGGTGGGAACGCGGATTCAAACGTTTAGATCGTCTAGTATGACTTGCCAGCAACGGAAAGGTCCATGGATTCAATCCCCGGCCAGGGTGTATTGAGAGTGGGTTTCCCTAAATGTTTTCATAATCTCTGAATTCAAACACTAGAATATTTCTTCTTAAATACTATCTTGTTCATACTTTTCCAATTAGCGTTTTTTTTAATGAGTGTAGCCTGGATGCTGGTGTGAAAAGGAGTTACATAAACATTGATTGACTGCTTGAATTTGTGAGATGCAACAAATGAAGTCTTAGTTTTAGTTCGTATTTAATCAAATGTAATCAATACCACAGCCGAGCATATACATCTTGATTATTCAAACGTATTTCAAAATAATAATAATTATTATTACTAGCACCATGTCTTAATACCCGTTTTGCTTATACGCACTTACGTTAATGTGTAATGGTAGGGTGATTTGTCAGATGAAATAGAGGACCTACACTTTAACGTGGGATCCAAACCACGGTGGAGGCCTGGCATTCCTCACATTCACAAGTTGTGATTAATATATATCTTGTCAAAGGTGAAGAAAGGGTTCGGCAATCAGATAAATCAGGTTTGAATCCCCGACCCTTAGCACAGAAGTCTGACACCTTACCCCTAAACCACCAGGTCAGAGACGTGAATGCAGACATTTCCGTCAAAATGGCGCTATACTCACAAACTTGTAGGACTTCGACCCACACGTTATTTATAATAAAGTCCTTTCAGAAGAGGAGGGGTTGGTCATATTCTGAAGAATTACTTTCGTCGAGGCCCGTCAACAGTTTAGTGGTCCCTTATTTCCAAGACGGCAACTGTTGTTTTATCTGGACGCGTAGGAGACACACCCATATTTTGGTCAATGTCCGGTCAGGCCCGTTGAATTATGTAAGCGTAAGAACCACTGAGTCTTTCATGTAGTCGCTGCACATACAAGCATATAATATATTTGCATGATTAATCACGATTATCTTCGTAGCGGATTAAATGGGGAGCGTTCAACAAATGGGGGCATGCACTAAATACAATGGTTTACATTGTCCACACATGCCGATATTTTATATTTTTCAAATCGACAGATAAGAATGGACTAAATAAACAGTTTCATATTTAACAAGCCTCGCAAATACGTTTTGTCACTTAAACAAGTGACCCCCTTCGTTGGCCGCATATCCTGAGGCACTACTCTCACCATACCCAAGACTACCGAAGACGAGGAACTTGAGGTTCGAATCTCGGTCACAGGTATTGAGTGTTTTTTTTTCCTAAATTGTTTTACACTCTTCCTCCAAACTAATGTGGGTACACTTCCTATAAATTCAACCATCATATATATTAATTCATTAGCGTAGCTAGTACATATATATGCGTGTACCCCGAATGGGTAGTAAGAATCTGTGCTAAAAAGATAACAATAAAACAAGTGATGTCAATTGCTCCACTTTTAATAGTGAGACAAAATATTTGCATTGCAAGAACTTAAGAAAAAGAACAGATACCCTGCACTAATTAAGATATACGTTTTAAAGACAGTCTTGTTATATTAGGCCTACACATACAAAGGAAGAGGTTTTATCTCATGTTGAAGTAATTGAGTGTATAGTATTATTATAGTTATAAAAATAATAATAATAATTATTATTAGCACCCCGTTTTACTACCAGTTCGGGTTATACGCACTTGCGCTAATGTGTAATGGTAGGGTGATTGTGAGATGAAAAGGAGGATCTACAATTCAACGTGGGATCCGAACCATGGTGGAGACCTAGCATTCCCCACACTCTTGCCAGAGGTGAAGGAAGGGTTTGGCAATCAGATAAATCTGTGTCGGGACCGAGGATTGAACCCCGGACCCCCAACACAAATCTCTGACACCTTACTCCTTAGACCACCAAGTCACTGACGATTGTATAGTAGAGAAAAATGACATCATGAGAAGCCGTTCACTTCATCGTAGTTGGAACATTACTATAAAACCAATCCAAGCTAAGTCATCATTATTATTATTACTATACATATACACCTTCTAAAACTAAATGGAAATCAGAACGAATCAGTTAACAAAACGTAACAACACTAAGTTTAAAAACGAATTCCATCTACTGGCTATATTTATTCTTTAGCACCGTGTCTTACTAACCGTTCGTGCTATACGGCTATGTACTAATTACGCTAACGGTATTATGAATAAGAAAGGTTATATTTAAATGAAGTGTACCCTAATTTTCGTGGAGGGAGATTGAAATAATTTTCTAAAAATACTCAGTTCACCCGACCAAGATTCGGACCTTAATCCCATCATTGGTAATCTAGTCCATTATGAGAGTAGTGCACGGCCACCGAAGCGGATTACTGGATATTATTTAGGATAATGCCTTATAATAAATGCATCTGCATTAGCATGAAGAAGATACGGGGGGAAAAATGGATAAATCACGCGTTGAAAACCACAATGATTAACTGAACGTGGAAAAACTAGTAATATATCAATCATGGAAAATTAAAATGATAAATTGAAAGTGAAAAATTAAAAGGATAAATCGACCGTGGAGAGTTACAATAATATATTACACGGGATAAACTACAATAATAAATAACACGTGGATAATTACCCTTAATCAAACCAGAAGATGTTCGAACCTTGACCTCCCCCGTCACGAGCAGTACATTATACTTTGAGTCTGACGCTTCTGACCGCATGACCATTGGTTTGAGTGTAACTAAGTTGTTGCAAATAGATATACTAATAACCTAAAAACCCGCTTCAATGGGCGAACGGTCACTCTCGTGCTATACTGACTGCCGATGACATGGAGATCGGGATTTGAATCCCGGTCAGGTCTACTGAGGGAAGTTTTTATTATATGGTTTCCCACTCTTCTACCATGCAAATACGGGTAGATTATTTCTAAAATGCTTAATTTCTTAGCCTTATCCCCCTAGAGTAATTATAATATATGCGTATAACCTGAACAGGTAATAAGACGCAGTGATTAAAAAAACCTAAGCTGGCAATATCATATTATTACACTTTATTTAATTTCCACCAATTGAAGATAGCTCCTGAGCTGCCCTAGATCTTTATGAAAGTCCCGAAAGCGAACTTCAAAGGCAGCAGCAGAACTTAAGTTGATAAATTTGCAAGTAAATATTTGACGTGACTGGCGTGTTGTTTTCTAAAGCAGCAGCATAATTAGGGAGAAACTTTGCGTCGTTTTTCTATCTGAGTAAAAACGGTGACATTGAAAGTTCTCTATATAAAAAAAAAAGGTCATGGAAGAAGGCAGGGAATTGGCACGTCATCAAAGCTAATTAAATTATATTTAATGCAATTAAAGATAAATTAAAGAGAAGCGTTTTGTAACTTTCGTTTGGGAGCACGTATGGACGTATAAAATGAGTTTTCCCCAAAGTAAACATGAATAATATGATTTAAAATCTTATTGAGAAAGTTGTAAAGTTATTTCTTAAGACTTGATAGCTTATAGAAAATTCGCCTTTGAAAATTATTGAATTGACAATTACTATTGCTATATATTAGAGTGTCTTGACAAATTGTGTTATGTAACTTAGTTGTAGAATTGTTTTATATATTTTGGTTAGAGATTTTTTTTCTACCAGACACATCCATTTTTTTACTTATTTAATTATTGAAAATCGTGTTTCGAATATAATAGAGTAACACGATTTGAAGATTATTTTGAGTAATTTTTTTACAAACAAGTTTTATGTCAAGCATAGAGTCTAAAAACTTTTGAGCAATGTTAACATTATATAAAGAAATTTTACTCAAGAACGAGCTGAATAAAGTAATAATAATATAATAATAATAATAATAATAATATAATAGTTAATTTACTTATAAAAGTATTATTTTTTTAGAAACGCATCTCATTATCCATTCAGGTTGTACGCCTGTGTGCTAATAACTTTATGTTAAGCAGGAGGATGGTTGAATCCGCATTTACGGGGAGGGAGGGTGGAAAACTATTTAGGAAGAGTCACCCTCAGCATAGCTGACCAGAATCGAACCTTGATCTCCCCGTCATCGGCAGTCCAGTTTATTGTGAGAATGACTCTTTAGACCATGCGATCACCGAAATGGGTAAGTATAATTTAATTATGTTAGCTGCATAGTGTTTGGATTATAATTTAATTTTTAGAAACCAGACTAAAGTACATCTTAAAATATTTGGTCCAAAAAGATATTAATATGATGGATAGCGAGGGAGGTTACATAATGATGATTAACTTACCCTGTACTCATCACAAGACATTGTTAGTATAATCAAGTCTCTTAGATTACGGTGGGCAGGATATACAGTGCGAGTGGGAGAATCTAAAACCATGTTCAAGATATTTACTGGTAAACCTACTGGGAAGATACCATTGGGAAGACCTAAACGCAGATAAGAGGATAGCTTTAGAATGGACCTGAAAGAGATAGGATGTAATGAGAGGGAATGAATAGAACTAGGTCAAGATAGGGATAGGATGTAATGAGGTGGAATGGATAGAACTAGCTCAATATAGGGGGATAGCATGTAATGAGGTGAAATGGATAGAACTAGCTCAAGATAGGGATAGGATCTGACGAGGTGGACTGAACATAACTAGCTCAAGATAGGGATAGATGGCGTACTTTGGTAAGTGTGGCAATGAAAATTCTAGTTCCTAATGACATAGATTAAACAAATAAAGCAGCTAGCTCTATCATATATTTATTTCAGGGCTTTATATATTGATAGCGGCATAATACACCCCTTGGCGTATGAATACACTAAAGTAGATAAAACCCACTACAACGGTCACGTGGTATAAGATGCCAATAAGCTGGAATGTTGGCGGCGATGAGTTCCGGGGTTTGAATCTTGTTTTTATACAATGAGTGTACTTACCACACACAGGTGATATATTACTGTCATATTTCATATTTCCTCTTCAGGCTAATACTAGTGCATTTCCAATCAAATACCCTCCTCACCTTTATAACGTAGATTTAGTAATTAATAAACATATTATCAATCGTGAGTTATTAAATATGTACATTAAGTAAATCTAGCGTATAACCCGAACGGGTAGTAAGACGCGGTGCTAAATAATAATTAAGTAAATTTCAAGAAAATTAATTTTATCACCACGTCTTCCTACGCTTTCAGGTTACACTCAAATACGATAATTACTCTAATGGGGTAGGGATTAGAAAGGAATCCATCTAGAAATAATCTTCCCGCATTTGCATGGAAGGAGATTGGAGAATCGTTTAGAAAAAAAACACCCTCAGTGTATCCGACCGAGATTCCAACGCTGATCTACCCGTCATCATCATCAGATCAATCTAACAATAGAATAACGCCTTAGACTAGAGGTCGGCAACCTTTTCAGGTTTCGTTTTTCCATTCCAATTTACCTTTTTTTCCTGTAGGCCTACACATTTGTTTTATATCCTAAAATCAATTCTTCTCAAATACTTGTGTCTCCATCCTTGAAGAAGTAAATATAGAATAGATAAAATGTATATTTTCAAATTTAAAAAAAATTATTTTCTTTCAACAATTCAAATTTATGACCGATAAAGGTTTTTTAATCACTCTCAAATATTATTTGCTATAGTAGAAGACTCAAAAGATCGACTTTAATGACAATGTAGCCTTTAGGTTTCTTAAATGATCGACTGAAATTTGACACAAGATCGACAGGTCTTCCTGCCTGCAAATGAGGGTGCACTTCCTATGGATGTAATCTTATTCATCTATAAATCCATTAGCGTAATGATTAGATAAGCTTATAACCCGAATGTAAAGTAAGGCGCGGAATTAAAAAACTTTATAGATAGCTAGAAAATATATTGTATTTTTCTATTTCTTCACACAAATGCAATCGACATTTCAGTACTCGATTAGGTTTTATATATTTTGAGCTAAATAATTAAAACCAAAAATGAAACATAAGAATACCTTCAAGAAAATAATACTTAATTTATATAATATCATATATTTATTATATATAAAGGCCCACTGCTTTAGTTTTATAAAATATAAATGACAAAATATTATTGATATAACAACATAATTTATAAAATAATATATTTTTGCAAAACAATTTTACAGAACCAAACTCAGAAATAAAACTTAAATTTAGGAAAGCAAAAAGCAACCTTTTGTGTGGGATCTGCGTTGATACAGCAAATTAAATTTCCTCAACAACAATGTTTTAATTGATAAGCCTACTACAGCGCTCGAACAAGTCGACGTTCATTTATCTTTGACGGCAGCGCTTGGATCTAATTACCATTACAAAGTCGCAAGATAGGACCAGTGGATTAATTCATTGTCATAACAAAATGACAAAAAAAAAAAGCGTGCTTTTTAGAAAGAGAAGCGTTCTCAGTGTGTCGGTGTATCGTTCCAGGACGAATCAAAAGGAAATAATACTATATCGTCCCCACTGTTCTTTTGTGGAGACTTTGCACCGCCCACTGATCTATTGGTATATTCCGGTCAGCCACCTGCTGAGCGCCCTTCACTGCGAGGGAAAGGGTGGCAGGTGGAGGGGTCATGACAAATGACCTCAGATTAAACACCCATAATATGTCTGGGCAAAATCTTAGGGTCAACAAAACGTGCAGGTCGTAAAACTTTTTTTTTTTTTTTGCTAAGCTATGGCGTGTTTTAGTGAAGTTTATTGCTGTCAGCCTATATCAAGTACAGTCAAATTTTCAAAGGAAGAACCTTATCAAAGAGCTATAAAAGTTACTCATTTCGGTGGCCACATGATGAAAGGCGTCACTCTCGCAATATACTAGACTGCCGATGACGGGGAGATCGTGGTTTGATCCCGGTCAGATGTACTGAGAGTAGTTTTCCTAAATAGTTACCTTTTCTCTAGATTTAACCATCCTTATCCCTGGCCCGTTAGCGTAATCAGTACATAGGCGTAAAGCCCTAATGTGTAGTAAAACACGGTGAAAAGAGTCCAACATTAATATATATTCCCATATTTTTCTTAGATTTTGCAAAAATTGCTGTTTTTTTAAAAAAAATTCTCTTTGTTTTTCTGGTTTTCTGGATGCATGACATCCCTGGAAACTTACAAACAATGTAGTCATGATATAAACAATTCATTAGTAGAATAACAAATGATTTTGTTTTAAATATTGAGGTATTTGTCATATCTTAATAAAAAAATATAGCGGTTCACTTAAAAGTAGATGAAAATATCAGATCGCTAAAATATTCACTTTTTAATTTATAATTGTCTCTGTAACTTGAAATGATGGTTACATTTTTTTGAAACGCCAAACAGTAAATCTGCGTGGATCCAATGAATGTTAAGCTCCCCCAATCCCCCGCGACTCTCCCTGGACCGAATTAGCTGCCAAACTATGTTCACTGCTGTGAATAATTCATGTATTATTACGACACAGTTCATTAGCTCAGGCTGTAGAAACAACCCACTGTGATTTGCAAAACGTCAACTGGAACGCATTTTTTTGGGGGGCTTTTTATTCGAGGTTTTATTCTCCATGTGTTAACACAACGAAAAAAGTTTACCTCACTAATTATCTCTGTATACAATTGCACGGTTTTGAATAGAAAGTAACTTTTTGTTATTAGTTTGTGAGAGAAAATTTACAATGTATGTAAGGGCAAATGCAGGCAACACGAAATAAATAGCAACGACTTTTTGAACTATTTTGCATTTTAAGCACAAAACTTTTCTATACGCTTTAAAAAGAGAACAAATACTTTTAAAATGTGAATTTAAAAACAGTTGTGTTTCAGAGAAAATATAGAAGAAAAAAAAGAAGGAAAATGGACAGTGACAAAACAAGTAAGAAGAGAGAGAGATAAACACAACAAAATAAATATATAGGAATAATTTAAACAATAAAACGTAACTATAAAAAATATGAATAATTATTACATTTCTACTTATATTTTCCCAATTACCTGACAATGAAGATTTAAGAAAAGGGAACCGCTAAATAAATTAAAAGATAATATTCTAGTGATAGATCATGTGAGTGAAACCGAGAGTGAATCAATGAATAATGAATCTTGGGAAAAAAGTTGAAACAAACAGCCTTAGTGTCTTATTCCTTAAACAATTGATGAATGTACGTACGGTGGTACGAGGGAGTGAAAATACGCAACACAGAGACATAGGTAAATGGGAGTCACAACGCCGAATAGAGAATATATGTGTGTCTGAGATGTAAAATACTTTATTAATAACTGTAATAGTTATAATAAGTGTCACACTAGATAATTATACGAGTGGCACACTACAAAGTTGGGTTGAAATTTAAGTTATTTCACAAAAATGGGACAAAACAGCTAATTTTGAAATAAATTATCTGGCTTCCCTTTTAGAAATATTGCTATAGTAACAATATAAGTCTTCATATTTGTGGTAGTTTCTCCAATTTAAAACTTTTCTTTGCCAACTGATTAGCATAATGATTTATTTTAATATCACGCTTGTTATCAAAATTTTGTATTTATTGTTTATACAAGTCAAAATTGTTACAATTTTAATTTAAGGTCTTTAAATTTAGATGGGAGCGATATACTTGAAAGAAAATATTGCGGTAATAAATTGATTTCAAATACCGGTTGGGCCTACTGAGGGTGATTTTCCATAAATTGTTTTCTCACTCTCCTTCCACGCAAATGCGGGAAGATTACCTCTAAAATGCTTCCTTCCTCATCCCTACCCATTAGAGATTAGAGTAATTATAATATATCCGTATAGCCTTAAAATGTTGTTAGAAGCAGTGATAGATATATATTTACCCGCGTCGGTGGTTGCATGGTCTAATACGCCACTATCATCTTAATACTGGTTTGCCGGTGATGGGTGTACTGGAGTTTGTATCTCATTTGGGTGTATTAAGGGTGTTTATTATTAAATAGTTTAAATTTCTCCCTCTATACAAATGCAGGTCAATTTACTCTTAAATTAAACGATATCCATCCCTATTCCTTTTATGTATTTAATACAGGATGTCCCGAATAAAACCGGCTCCAAACTAACAATATTTCAAAATCCTTGTTTGAAATGTGTGCCACCAGTCGCTACTATGGATAGTTCCACTCGCCAAATAATAAACGTTTGTTTATTGAAACTATCCATAGCAGCTTGTGGCACACATTTCAAACACCGACTTAGAAATACTGTCCGTCTGGGGCTGTTTTTATTTGGGGCATTCTGTATATGTGTATAGCCCGGACAGGTAACTAAGACTTGGTGGAAAAAAAGAATAATATACCAATTCAGATAATCTCTTTCTATAAGCCTGAACTATATCAGTTCTGAGTTGACTTTTTTGGATGATATTTCCAGATTAAGTTGGGAATGTAGGGGGATGCAGGAAAAGATAAGTGTTTTTTGCAGTTTTTGTAACAAAGCTTTTTTTGGCCTTAATAAATAAATTATTGCTTCTATTAATTTTCTGCACTTGGTGATATAAACAGTCCTTGAATATCTGTCCAGTTGTCCTGTAATTTAATGACAATTTTTCCTCTTCGTTTAGAATGTTTCTCATCTAATGCCGCTGTGCTCATGACAGATATTCATCAACTGTTGATATCACCGCGGGAAGAAAATTAAACTCTATGTTTCTACTGGAGCAATCTTTTATTTATTTAGAATAACGAAATGTTTTTCTATAAAAACTGCCAAAAACACAGAACTTTTCTCGCGTCCCCTACTTCCTCACCTTAAAGTTTTGAAAGGTAAAGCGAACTTATGTCCTTCTTGCCCTTAGTGTTCATAGCTCCAGCCAGGACCACCGTTCTTACTAGTTGGGTTGTTTTCGTATCAACGGGTCCCAATACCTCCGTTGGGAGCAGTAGCTTCGCTCCTCCGCAAAGCAGTTTCGTTGCCAATGAAATAAAGGCGAAAGCAGTAATTCCTTTAATTAGGTACACTCTCTGCATGCTATTGATTAACATTTTGTCTTCCATTAGAAAAAAAAAATGGGGGAAAAGGGAAATAGGTGGAGAGGGAAGATCGGGTTAAAGCAAGTCACACAAGGGGATGAATAAATTCTAAGGGAAAATAAAGGGGAAAAAAGAGAAATGAGATAGGATGAAAGGTGAAATTATTCAGCCGGTGCAGAAAGAGGAGTCGGAGGAGGGGAGAGTGGAAGGTCGCGAAAGAAGTAATGAAAAGAAGAAAGAGGGGGAGAAGTCATTAAAAGTCACCTTTTGTTTTTGACAAATTGCAGATAGGAGAGTGTTTTTATGAGGGGGAGAAAGGGGTGAAGGAAGCAAAGTAATGACTCAGAGCCATGTGTCTTTAGACGCATAACATTTCTTAATATGATAATAGGCTTTTGAGAGCTAGAGAGAGAGGGGGGGAGGGAGGGATACGTTTGTTATTTTCATAGCTCAATTTCCAAGAAATGAGATAAATCGTAAATCTGCGTGGTATATAGATTTTATTCAACAAAAGCGGTTCAACTGAAATAATATATATCCTACGTTATAGCTTAAAGCTAAAGACTTAAAATAAACTAAAACAATCATTGCGTTTGATCTACCCTGATTTTTCACAGGAAGCCCTTGTTCGACAGTTATAGAAGTTACTAGATCTACTTTGACTTGTTCATACGTCCATTCATGGGATCTATAGCTATCATTTTTGATATAAATAATCATTACCTATGAAATAAACGGCCCCGTGGTAATAGTGGTCAGCGCACCTGACTACGAACCTAGGGGTCCCAGGTTCGATTTCCGGCTGGTACCATGGGTACTTATTCCTAAAGGGGAACTATCCCAAGAGCCACCAGTTTGTTTAGTTAAGCTTAAGTTAGGTTAAAGATTATTACTGGATCCACACCTTCATAATCACAATCGTTACATCATCTTAATGCGGGTACGACGTGTAGACAACCTCCATAGGTGTACCCTGGGAAACTTTCTGTGCCATCTGGACGGCTAAAAGTCAGCACACACACACAGGCGACAAAACTAGAGACTTTTTCTCTCTCGTTCAAATATACCATACAATAAAATAATAATAATACTTAACACCGCATCTTAATACCTGTTTGGGTTATACGCTTAAGTACTAATTACGCTAATGTGTTAGGAATTGGGAAGGCTGAATATAGAGGAAGTGAGCCCACATTTTCCTGGAGGGAGAGTGTAAAACCATTTAGGAAAAATCACCCCATAGTTCACCCGAGTGAGATTCGAACCTCAGTCTCCCCGTCCTCAGCAGTCTAGCTCAACACAAATCTAGCTCACTATCTAACTACGCCACTAAGGCGGCTCACACAATAAAAAAATTATTACATTAATAGTTAAGTAAAATATATTATCAATATTGGCTGCACGTAAAAATTTTGTTTATGTTTTCTAAAAGGGGCTTACTGTTAAGATCAGGATAGGCCTATATCCAATTATTGATTCTTTGCACCTTTTTCTAAGGAGATTTCAGTGAACTACGTACGCATATTAAGGGGAAAGGGAGGGATAGAGAGAGAGAGTAGTGCTTGGTATTATGAGGGGGCAAGGGGAGTCAGATAATGCATGACGTCACATTACAATTAAGCGTATCAGGCAGCGTTCTATGTCAATAAAACTGGTTGCGCGCACGTATAAACAAGAAACAACGATGGATTCATCGACCTCGATCGTCGAGCATAACGAACACGTAAGAACACTTTTCAATAAAAGGGTTGTAGAGGTCTACAATTAAAAATAGTATTTAAATGGGGAGGATTCATGATATAACGTAATAATATAAAGGTGGACTATACAAAATTGTGAAAATGCACAAGAGTGATAAGAGAACGTAAAAAAAAGTCAAAATTAAAGTGAGGCAGTTTATGAACAGCCCCTTAAATATAATAATCTATTCACCTTACACATGTGTACTGTTTTACTATTTCGTTTATAACTTGAATGAAAGAAGAGTTCATAATTTTACAATCAGAACGTCACCAATATTCGTTCCATGGTGTGAAATTTCTTTCAAATAGCTCCTAAATAACATTTTATATTTTTATTTTATCCCGTCTGTTTTCATATTATTATTATTATTATTAGCACCACGTCTTACTACCCGTTCGGGTTATACGCACTTACGCTAATGTGTAATGGTAAGGTGATTGTGAGATGAAATGGAGGACCTACACTTTAACGTGGAATCCCAACCACGGTGGAGGCCTGGCATTCCTCACATTCACAAGTTGTGATTAATACACGTCTTGTCAGAGGTGAAGGAAGGGTTTGGAAATCAGATTAATCTGTGCCGGGTCCAAGTATTGAGCCCCGGACCCCCAGAACACAAGTCCGACACCTCACCCCTAGATCGCCAGGTCACCATCCGTTTTTATAATATTTTCTTGTACCGGCAAGGTTAAATACTCGTAAACTCCCAGCAGTGGTAACGCATTATAAATGCCAGGCTCAGCTATAATGGTTTTCTGAAGACTGGGAGGTCGGGGTTCAAATCTCGACCGGAATTCCCTATGGTAGTTTTTTCCCACCCAAATGTGGGTATGTTTTCTTTAAATATTACCGTCCTCTTACCTGTACTACTAGCGTCATCAATATACATGTGACCTACTTCGGTGACCAAATTGTCTAAGGTGTCACTCTCGCAATATATTGGACTGCCAATGACTAGAAGATCTTAGTTCAAATTCCCGTCGGGTGTATTGAAAGTGATGTTTCCTCAAATGGTTTACTACTATCTTTTCACTAAAATGCGGGTACACTTCCTCTAAATTCATCCTTACTCATCCCTAATAAATTTAGCTTAGCCGGCACACATACGTATAGCCGTAATAGAGAGATGTGGTGCTAATTATATGTATATACATGCTAATATTACGAACGGTGATTAATTAAGACGTGGTGAGAAAATAACTTATAGTCACTTGAAATTCATACGTCCTTTGTTCTTCTTCTGCACGTACTTGATCTACAGGTTCTAATCAACCAATGACAGACCTGGTTACAACCTAACAAACCAATAGCGTGTCTAGTATCAACTTACCTGACAATTCATACGTCCCGTTGTCCCTCTTCTGCACGTACTTGATCTGCAGCGTCCAATCGTCAGAGCCCTCTGCGTGCAACACCTGGAACCTCTCGTCGTTCGTGTAGGTGAACATCCCCGACGTGAGGATGTGCCAGTCCCGGCGTCGAACCCAGGATATCTGGGAACACACATGATCAAACTATACATAACACTGGTCGTGGATGGGTAAGATATAGATATGAATATAAAATTTAACGTGTTATAACTATAAATTTGTTTAAAAATAATAGGGCAAACGATATATGTAACTCGCATACATTTTAATTGGGCCGCTAACCACTATAATCTTACCCATAGGCATTTATCTTTAAAACTGAGCTTTCAACTTAAAATAGTTTGTTTTTATCACCACGTCTTTCTACCTGTTCAGGTTTTATACAAATATTATAGTTACTATAATGCGGTAGAGATGAGGAAAGAGGCATTTTAAAGGTAATCCACCCACATTTGCATGAAGGGAGAAGAGGAAACTATTTTGGGAAAGAAAACCTTCAGTTGACCTGACTGGGAATTGAACCCCAATCTACCCGTCATCAGTAGGGCAGTTTAACACAAGAGTAGTGCCTTTGACCATTCGGCCATCGAAACGTGTCTTATAATACTAAACCATATTATTTTACTAAGAAACCCACTGAGTATGAAAGATACCAATTTAAATTAATTTAAAAAATTCTAAGCTAACACAACTATGGGTCAAACTGTTACATATCTACATATAAGATTTAAATCTATTAAATCTTAAAAACCAAAGTTTCAAATCTTTGATTTTGATAAAGCAAAGTTATGTAATTTTGTTTTCACTATGGTGTAAGATATAGCGAATAAATTTAGCTTATATTTTCTAGTCACCAGATTTAAACAAAATATTTTTCCAACTTTAAATATATTAATAATAGCTTTTCAATTTTTTTTAGCCCCACTTCTTAACACCCGCTTGGGTTAAACGCCGGCGTACTTACGCTAATATATAAGGGATGAAGAAGGTTGAAACCCGCCTCGATGGCGTAGTTAGCAAACGTACTAGTTTCGTGTTGAGCTAAACTGCCGAGGACGGGGAGGTAGAGGTTCGAATTTCACTTGGGTGAACTGGGGGTGATTTTCCACTCTACTTCCACGCAGATGCAGGTTCACTTCCTCTAGATTCAACCTTACCAAGTCCTAGCTCAGTAGAGTAACTACTACTTAAGCGTATAATCCGGATGGGTAGTAAGACGTGGTGTTAAATAATAAAAGGTTGAATTTAAAAGGAGTGTACCTGCATTTTCATGGAAGGAGAATGGATAACCATTTAGGGGAAAAAAACCTTCAGTACAACCGGGCAGGTTTCAAACACCAATCTCCCCGTCATTGGCAGTCAAGTATATTGCGAGAGTGACGCCTTAAAGACCATGCGGCCACCGAAGCGGGTTTTAAATTATTCATTTCTTAAATTTGTTCAACTACAAAGTTGATCGGATGGTGCCTTAATCAGCGGGCTTTGTTTTGATCTCTTGATAATAAAAGTGAGAATATTCTGTGCCGGGAAAATGTTTGTCGATGATTGACGTAAAAAGGTCCTACCTACTATGAAACCCTACCTCTCTCCAACCTTGAAATTCGATGCTCCTTTTCTGACAAGCAGCCATCCCTTCGGCAACAGCCCCTTTAATATATTGATAGCAGCGTCCTAGCGGCGGTAACACGACAGGGAGCAGTTTTTTTTTTGGATATTAACGATGTCCGTCACCTGCCCCCCACTCGCATCGTGACGAACAATCAACGTCATCGTCAGAGGGGTACGCCGTCAAACGGAGAGGAGGGTATCGGGTACACGGTAAGGGTGGTAGCCACAAAGAGTGGGGAGTTATTAACGACCAGCTGGAGTAATTTCTAGAAAGAGGTGAAGAGGGGAAGTAGATGAGGAAAGTTCATATCTGCGTTCACAGAGCGTCGTTTGTAGATATTGAGCGTTGCTGTGTTGTTGTGTGGTGCGTAAATAATGACTTCTTTATTTCGTTAAAGTCAAAAATATTTAATTTTAGCTCTAAAAGTCGATCAATATATCCATGTTTATATCACCACGTATACTACCTGTCCAGGTTATACGCATATAAAGATAGCTACCCTCATGGGGTATAAATAAGGAAGGAAGCATTTTAGAGGTAATCTACCCTATTTGCGTGGGGAGGAAAATGGGGAACTATGTAGGGTAAACCACCCTTAGTAGACCCTACTGGGAGTCGAACCCCGATTTCCCCGTCATTAGTTGGCCAGCCTAACATGAGATCATTTGGCCACTGAAGCGGGTCCTCTTTCCTTTGAAGTCATTTTTACCAAAAATCTTAAAACTGCTCTTTTTGATTTTAATTATTTTTCACCACGTCTTACTACCCGTAAGGAATATATATATATATATATAATCACACTAAAGGGGTTGCAACAAGGAAGGTAAAATTCAGAGGAAATGTGCTCAAATTTTGTGGTGGAAGGTGAATGTGAAGACATTAATGAGATATCTCTATCAGTACACCCAGCAGGGATTCAACCCCAGATCTCTCGTCAACAGCACGCCAGACCAGATGAGCTTGACGTTTTTTCTTCGAGCCCATTGATGTGGGTTTTATTTTAATAGAATTTCAATATTGTATATCTTAAATAATGGTTAATATGTTTGAGTGACCTGAGGTCTTTTATTCACTTTATACCGGGCCACCGCTGACCGGGAGGTCTGGGTTCGAATCTCAAAAGGGTATGTATGGTTTTTCGCACGTTATTTATTGCTGTGGCGATCTCACCCTTTCTCTATGATAATGTGGACCTCCTTCAAACTACCTTCATTTACTATCGCTTGGATTAAATAAATGGTAATGACCCTTGTTCTAAACGTACTATACAGACCATCATTACATTTAATTCAGTTGCACCCGCCTCGGTGGCGTAGTTGGTTAACGCACTAGTAGTGTTGAGCTAAACTGCCAAGGACGGGCAGATCGAGGTTCGAATTTCGGTCGGGTGAACTGGAGGGGTGTTTACTAAATGGTTTTACACTCTCCCTTCACGCAAATTTGGGTTCACTTCATCTAAATTAAACCTTCCCAATTCCTACTTAATTAGCGTAATTAGTACTTAAGCGTATAATCCGAACGGGCTGGTAGTAAGACGCAGTGCTAAAAAAAATAAAAAATCTGTTGCAAAAATAAGTATCCCAAATTTTTTTTAAATTAACAAATTATAATGTTACTGCAAACTGGTAAATTAAACATTTTACCACAGTACATTATTTTTCATTAAGGTGTATTTACGTAAACTTTATTAATTAATTAAGGGGAAGCAGCACACGTCCTAAATCCGGTTTTCCGCTATTTTATTACTATCAAATTCCCTACGTTTTACCAGGTTTTTAAGATGAAATTACCATTCTTACAAGCAGCTTAGATTGAAGGATAGAGTGATAAAATTTAATTTTTCATCAAACTGATAGGTGTGAAGTCATGTAACGTATTTTTAAAACAGGATGATTTAATATTGATGGGGAAATACATCTTGCGTCGCTCGCTATACAACCCTTATTTAAGGGAAAATAATACATGTTTAAATCAGAGAAATTTCTTTAGTTCAATTTTTTGACCATCCCAAAGACCCACTATATTAAGCTTTCAGTTAAATGTCCCAAATTAACCAATATTCCAGTATTTTTACTAGATTTTACAAAACTTCCTGTGTTTCTAATTTTTTTTCCCAGACATACAAAAATCATTGTATTTTCCTGACCCTCCAGATTTAGGGAAAGCATGTTATATAGTATTTTAATTCTAGAACTGACAATTGCATTCAATCTTAAGACCGTTAGGCTATTTTATCCTTATGAACCGGTAGCTCCCAACTTCACCAATCATACATTTTGTTGCCATGCCGAGAGTAAAATTGGTGCCCTTAAAAACTAGGACGAAAGGGGATTCGAGGAAAAACCAGTGTTTTTTGCAGTTTTTATGGCAAACTTTTTTTTCGGCAAAGATAAATAATATATTGCTCCAGTACAAACATGTAAATTAATTTTCTTCACATGGTGATATCAACAGATTTATAATATCTGTCAAGGGAATCCTGGAATTTAATGACAACCTTTTCTCTTCATTTAAAACGTTTCTCAGCTAATGTCGCTATGCTAATGACAGATATTCAAGAAATGTTGATATCACCATGTGAAGAAAATTAGACTCCATGTTTGTGTTGGAGCAAAATTTGATTTATTTTAGACAAAAAAAGTTTTTGCCACTAAAAAACTAACCTTTTCTCGCTTCCCCTTCCATCCTACGTTAATTTCTTAGATAGATCCACTTAAGACTGAGCAAAGATACCGGAGAGTATAATAGTCAGCGACTAACATAATATATGAATTGTTAACTAATGACCATGAGCTTCTAGCACGCGATTAAAACCACAAAAGCCTAGTCTTCAAATCCAGACAGTATAGAAATATATTATTCATATAGCTCTAAAAGAAGAAAGGATTGTGCGACACAAATGATGTTTCACTCACAATCTAATTTATATCAAGGTGCTATAATAGACAAAAGAATACATCTAAAAACGCCAGTAACATAGTGTGTCTATTACGTTTCTACGGTCTTATCAAAAATCTTTGTATTCATTCTAGTAAACACCAAATTTAACCTAATCGCAATATCTTATTGACAAAATATTAGCTACTTAAGCAGCCTCTATTAGCAACAGTAGTGACGATCGAATAAATATATATCCTAAAAAGGAACTAATAAAAGCAAGAGAGGTAGGAGAGCCAAATTGATTACCGAACACATTTTATTTCAGTCAAAGTAGAATTTTAATTTTTATAGTCAACTTGATTATTTCTTTCGATATTAATAACCTCCAGCCGAAAGTTATTATGAGCTTTAATACACAGTAGGTCCTCAACTTGTACGTATTAGAGTTACGTGGATTCGTAGGGACATGGTTACAGTACTTCAACCTAACGACTGGCAAATTCATCTATAAAGCGCCCTTTATTATTTGTTCCCACGTCTTACTACCCATGAGGACTATAGGCCTACACATATGAGTTAATTAGACCAATGTTAGATATGAGTAAAGCATGAATTCAGAGGAAGTGTACCCATATTTGCGTGGTGGGAGAGTGGAAAACCATTTAGTCAAAACATCCTCAGTACACTCAACTGAGATTCGAAACACAACCTCCCAGTCATCGTCAATCAAGTCTAACAAAAGAGCAACCATTCTACAAACAAAGTGGGTTGGGTGACCTTTTAAACATATTAGATGGTGTTCATAGTCAGCTGACGCACAAAGCCATCGCCGTTTTGTTTGTTTCTGACCTAAAGAGGAAGTTGCGTTTGCTAAGAGTTTTCTTTTCACCAACATAACCTGTCTTTTGAAACGAAAACATTTTTCAAAAATACATTGTATTCGAGCACTATTCGCCTTAAGTGGTTTTCCAACTTGCGTGGAAACCTCCGGCACTAAATTAACTGCGTTAATAAAGGACTTGTACTGTGTCCCCAAAACAATATGGCGGCGTCACTTCTTCTGATGCTCAACCACTTCAAGTCTAAGACCAAACAAACCAAAGACAATTTCCTCTATAATTTCTCTGTCGCATAATTTTGCCCTTCACAAAATGGGACAAACGTTAGGCACAATTTCTTACAAAGAAATGACAACAGACTAGAGCTACACCCCCCATTACTATTTCACCTAATTAAAACAGGCATAACAAATTAAACTCCACCCTCTCTGAATATAGAGCACACCAAGGTTGTGGGGGGAGGGGGATGGTCATCTTAACTAAGAACAAAATATTAATTAATCAAACCCACGCATCATACTAATACTCGAAGCTTAAAATAAACCCTGCGACAAAAAACAAACAAAAACAGAACGCAAGTACAAAACTGAAAATACGGGGGATGATTCCATCACCCCCTTACATACCACCACTTCTCTAATTTTCACTCTCTATTGTCGGAGAACTAAAACTGACAAAAACTGGGAAATTTAATTTGACGATGGGTCGACGGTGATGTGTCGGTTCGGTGGTTCTCGAAGACGTGAGTAGAGAGTATTAACAACCAGGAGGGGCGGTTTTGGTTTATATCAACGGGTAGTGGGGGAGTGTAAAAGATAAATAAGGGTTGATTCAGCCCCCAACTTCATTAATCCGAGAATAGAGCGCGCGCCGGGACCCTTACTTGACTGTGATGTGTCGATATAAGAAGAGATTTGCTAGGGCTTTTGTAAGGACGGGATTTGTTCGAGTTTCTAGATCAACGAGATAGAAACACTAGGAATCAATCTATTGGATTGGCAGAGGGGCGGGATTGAGGAGGAGGAGGAGGGGGACTTATTTTAGTAGACATTTTCACGGTACACTCCCCTCTATCAATTTGTGTGAGAAAAAAAACAATTACAGTCAACACCCTGCTATCCGTACTCGGGTTCTCCAGTTTATGGACTATCCGTGCACAGTCCATAAAAATCTTACAGTATACGGTAGCTCTTTTATTTTTCAATAAAAAAGTTACTCTGCAGTAAACGTTATACTGTTAACATAGTTTAACACATTTTCATTCCAATCACATGAAAAAAAACTCAATACATTATTAATACGTTCACAAAACAGATGTAGGAGGAAAAAACACTATACAAGCTGCACTGTATTTTTATGAATACGTAGGTATTTAAAACCTTGTTATAGAAATGCTTATACATGTTATAAATCATCTACAGCTCATATGTCAACATGAAAGAAAGAGTAGCGTGTTCTTATATTATCCAAGTTTTTCACCAATTATCTGTGTATTCCACTATACCAATTATACCGTATAATTGAGAGTATACTGTATTCAAAAAGGTTCGGGGTTCGTATTCGAGAATTGAGTAATTTAATTATTCATTAAATTATATTTTAACATTAATTAAAACAAACTTTAACAAAGGATATTTAACATTTATAAACTGTTCTAAAATTACTAATTCACAAATTGACAGTCTAAACTTGATTTATTAAACTATAAACATATTTGCAGTAAACTTTTAAAATAATTTAACCTGGTGGCTATATTTAAAGTACACTTACTAAACGGTATGCTGATACAAATAATAATTAATTTTTTAGATAATGAAACGTATATTTAATTGAGGTTAATGAGCCCTTCAAACCATTCTTATAATGAGCTCCAAATCAACCCGCTTTGATTGCTACATGGCCTAAGGCACTAATCTCGCAGTATACTAGACTACCGAGGACTGGTAAGTCAAGGTTCGAATCTCAGTTGGGTGTGCTAAGGTTATTTTTTCCGAAAAAAAATTTTCACTCTCACTCCACGAAAATGTAGGAACATTTCCTATTAATATAACTTTCCTAATTTCTAAAATCACTATCGTAATTAGTACATAAGCGTATAATCTGAAAGGAAAGTAAAACACGCTGTTAAAAAAACTCCTAATCAGATAAACATTGCTGGACACGAGGTCTAAATGTAAAGCTCATTTATTCTCAATTTCTGGTGACAAGGAGGTCTGGCATCTAATACCGGCCTGGTGTACCGAGGATGTTTTTTCTTAAATGGTTCTCCACTCTCCTTTTAAGAAAATGTAGGTACATTAGCGTATAATCCAAACAGGCAATAAGATGCAGTGAAAAACCAAAACTAAAACTTAGAATCAGTTGTACTTATGCTCTCCCAGCACGTTAATACTAAGTTTTAACACCGTCGGGATTAGAACCAAAGTCCTTAAGCGGTTCAAAGCTTTTAGCCCTAAATATGATCAAATATGATGGTCGTACTTCGTGATATAATACTTTTTAAATTGGTTTTATTCATTATATAATAATCTCTAATTTCTATTTACATTTTTATGTGGGTAGTGGATCTGACAAACAATAATAATTCTTGGGCATGTGTGAAACTTCCTACTGGTGATTACACGGTATGAGGCGTCAGGCTTACATTATACTGGATTGCTAGTGACGGGGAAGAAAAGGTTGGAATCTTGGCCTGATGTATTGAAGGTGGTTTTCCAAAATGTGATTTTTCACAGAATTATATTATCAGAGAATAGGGAATTATCTATAAATAAAAATTGACTTTTGTTAGTGATTACAATTTTTATGACGTCATGACATCGCGATCCGGATGTTGCATGCGGCCTATGGTTTTAGAAAACCTATTTGCAAAAGTTGGTCGTGGCTGAAGTGTTTTAAAATGTTGAAAAGTGGTCTTCACGAATTTGAAGGGTGCTGTGGATGGACTAGGGGGAAGAGAAGAAGAGAGGGGAGAGGGGTTATAATTCAATTACTGCCTGGATACGAACCACGAGGATCCTTCACGACGGCCGGTGGCGCTTGATATTTTGATCGGGTAGAGAGGATGCCGGTGAATTATTAATGAGGGTGATGAAGAGGGGTTGTTGAGGTTAAACCAGACAAGACGCCTATGGGGTGTCAGTTGCAAGGTGGTATTGTCGACAACGAGGGATTATTTGCAAAAACAGAATTTTAAAAACTATTTCTGATCGCTTATTTTAATGGGAATCCTATCAAAACATAAAAAAGCACTCTAATTATTAATATTTATTTATTCAAGGTATTTAAAATGCACTTTGTGAACTGACTGATGGTTATATCAGCATATTACTTTTAAATAACTTAAATATATAACAGGCACAACACCAAGCCTCCAGCCATTAATTTATCACTGTGAGAGGGGAAACCCACATTTCACCAGTGATACATTTGTCGGCTATAATGGGACTTGAACCCGGGAGCCATAGCTCAATAGACCGAACCTATACTGACTGAGATAAGGTGTTTGACTAACTAGTAAGACCTTTTTACAAATTCAGCAATTATTTTAATTCACTTCAATAGTCGAAAGAACTATTCTCAAGGTTTGAATTAAGGTCCGGTGCGATGAAGGTGGTTTTCCCTAAATGATATGCCAATATTGTTCCACGCAAATGCGGGTACATTTCCTTTAGATAATGTAATCCTTCTTCGACCTCCATCAGCATAATTTACGTAAAGTAATTAATCCGTAGTGAAACGCGTTGAAAAAAAAAAAGCATTTACTATAAACTCACATTTTATTCATATTTTGAAATGAGATTAAGTAATCGTATTCATTATAATGTGGACTGAGCTTACATTTTGAAGACAACGTTCTCTTTGAGACTAAAAAAAAAAAGTACCTATTCCTTTTTGGAACAACATTTATTTTTATTGCTTGGATTTTTTGTCTCCATCCCAAAGGGGACCCTGAGCCGAAGAGCGAGTTTATCAAAATACAAACTCTTAGCATAAACCCTTCTGCATGGAAAGCACCAAGTTGGCAACACTGTTCTCTTCTTTATTCCCAGCACACAACGGGGACGAAAGAAAAGAATGTAATTCCAGGAGCACTTTCCTGCTCATTTCAAAACTTGAAGAAACATTCCCTTTTTCTCGACATAGTTCTCTTTCTATGAGAAATGAAACTTTGTTTCTCGAGCGGCTTTTGGCGCGGGAGATAGAGAAAGAGAGAAGGGAGAGAGATAAGTTCCGGCGAAAGAGGAACCCACTTCCGGATCCGGCCCCTACGCTTGTTCGACTCTCCAGTCACGAGCGCAGGTGAGTTGACTTCCGGTCCTCGCAAAAGAGGAGGAGATTTCCTAAACACCCCCCTACACCCTCCTCTTTTCTGCTACCGGCCTCGGCTGCAAGAGTTATTAAAGAGGCGAAACAGTTCGTCATGAACTCTGCCGTTCAATTTGGGGAAAAACCTCGATACTATTAATATTATTATTATTGTTAATATTATTATTATTAGTATTATTAGCACCGCGTCTTACTACCCGTTCGGGCTATATGCACTTACGCTAATGTGCAATGTTAGGGTGATCATGAGATGAAATGGAGGACCTACAGTTTAGCGTGGAATCCGAACCACGGTGCAGGCCTGGTATTCCACACATTCACAAGTTGTGATTAATACACGTCTTGTCAGAGGTGAAGGAAGGGTTTGGCAATCAAATAAATCTGTGCCTGCACCGAGGATTGAACCCCGGACCCTCCGCACAGAGGTCTGACACCTTACCCCTAGACCACCAGGTCACCTATCTCGACACTATTTGACACCATCAGGGTTTTACCTAACGACACTACCTATTTCAGAGATATATTGAGAAGCGGGTTGCATCTTTACTTGACGCACCTTAAACACTCTAAACAACCCCCCCCCCCCCCCCCCCCACCCCTGAAAGTGTATGAACAAAGTAATATAGCTTTACTTATAGTTCAAAAAAATATACAAATTAAGGTACAAGTACAAAATAGGGGGGCTGTGTTACCATAAAAAGCACTTTAGAGGGCTTCTAGAACTGTTTATAGTTTAAAAAAGTTTTCTAGCCTTCGGCAATTGGGGGACGTGCCCCCCAAATCACCCCCCTCCCCCCTGAAAATATTGGCTGCCTACGGCCTTTCTAACCACTATCATATTTAGACGCTAATATACGAAATAGAAAGCGAGAGAAGAAAAGGAGCAGTTCATCCTGTGAGGCCTCTTGTTTATATACTGATAGCACTTTACCTCTTCCTCCAACGAGTTTACACACTCGCTATACTATTTGAGCCCTGAAAACATTTACTTGCTTTTTAAAATCACCTTTTCCTTATTTCCCTATTCTAGAGAGACATATGCTTACATGGACTTTTTTAATTTACATCCTGGCAGGACGAATCCTACAGGCCATTTTCATGACCACGCCAATTAGCCAGGGATCGAACCTGAGAGCTCTGAATTTGTAGCCAGAAGCTCAGCTCTGACCACTATGCCACAGATTTAACATACTAATATTAAAATGATAAACTGGTACAAGATAAAAATACTGAATTAAGTGGTATCCCGGTGGGTGTTTACCGTATAAGTATCTCAATTTTACTATGTAATACGTGCACGCACTCACGCACGCACACACACACACACACACACACACACACACACACACACACACACACACACGGCAGTTGCATGATATCTTCCTTCATCATAGTAAAAAAGGGCATGTGCTATAAATAATCAAGATAGAGTTTACAAACAGATGAAATATTTCCCCCATCATAACTTTTGTCAATTTTGCAATTTAAATACATTTCATGTCTGTGATGCACACGATTATAGTGCTAAACATATTTGGCTGTCTCACTTTATTACTAATAGAGCACCAGAATGTTACAATAATAATAATAATAATAATTATTATTATTATTATTATTATTATTATTATTATTATTATTATTACTCATTGAGTTATTTAATGAACTCTCATTATCATTAATTTAATCAGTAAATTTTTTACCCATACTATCTAAATACTCGCGTCTGTGGCCACGTGGTCTAACACGCTACCCTCGTCTCGGACTTGACTGCTAAGGATGGGGAGATCGGGGTTTGATTCTGGTCGGGTGCACTGAGGGTGTTTATCCCTAAATCGTCTTACAAACTCCCTCCAAGCAAATATGGGTGCATTTCATATATATTACACCTTATTAATCCCTAAACCATTAATATGATTAGTACATAGGCGTATAAACCGATCGGGTAGTAAGACGTGGTACTAGAAATATATATAAATTTGCATTACTCTTTTTACTGGTTTTATGTTTGTTCTTATAATCAATATCAATGCTGTTTGATTTTCTTTGCTTATCTTTATTAATGTAGTAATTATTACTATTACTATTTTTCTCATCTTATAGTAAATATTTATTCGTATCATTACTAAGCTTTAATTGTTTATATTTTTCTTATGTAACTATATTTTTATATAGGTACTTGTGTACTTTTCAATGCTGGCTTGTCATAGGTCTTATGACTACTGACCAGCATTATAGTAAAGGAAATTAAAATTATTAATAACAACTGTGATTTTACTACGGAAACCTCTATAAAACTTTAAAAAAATCTTAAAACACGGTCGATAAAACATTTTAATTTTAGAATTTACTGAATTTTTCAAGTTTGCCAGAACAAAGAATATGCATTCTTCCTAGTAATAAATATGAATAAAAAAACTCGTTGGTTTCACTGTTTTCTCTTAAATTCTCAACACAGTTAATTATCAAAGACACTGTGCTCCTCGAAAATAACATTGGTCTACACTGGTCTAGTTAATCTTTTATCACAGTTTATATTTATCTTAGATATAAAATGGCCATGTAATGTGGGTGCCACTTCTAGGCTTTCCACCTAAGAGAATAAAAAAGCTCTTAATTTTTTCTCGGTTAGCTCCGACGGTGTTACAGTGAGTGACCCTTGTCTCTAAACCACTGGGTGTTAAGTTAAGGTGGCTTCACAGTGAAGGGACTGTTTGCCAATCGTGTGGTGTTGCTAGCATTCACATTCGCAGACCTGTGCGCCAACCGTGCTGTGCGTGTCGCTACCATGTTCTGACTGTTTTGGTCACCGCAGTTATTTTTGACATAGAGTTTTTCTGCTATATCCTTACAAATATTTCCTTTAATGATATTATCGTATTCTTTATGTTTCAAATTACACATATGCACCAAATTTATTAAGTTTTTCTTCAGACATAATTATTGTACACGATAGTTGTGATAGAATGTTCTGCTGCCATTTTCAAACTGTAGGTAAGAGCCTTCGTGAAGGTTCGTACTTGCCGGAAGAAGCCGAACAGGAGAAATGACACATGCTTGACCATAGAAAGCCCGATATGAATTCACACTGACGGGATTGTGCTCCTACAGTGCTGGATTGTGTGACCTTGGAAGAACACTTTTGAAGCTATCCAAAACGACAGAGTTTGCACATAATCTTATCAATGTGAATCCAGCTTTAGGGAAATACTGCTAACCTCACTAACATTGTCAAATACCACTATCATCTTGTAGAGAGAAAAAAACAATACAACAATATGCTGAAAATTTAAAACTTTCTCATACCTTGAAAAAGGTGGTAATGTACCCTGCAAAAAATTAAAAGATAAATAATATAGGAGGTTATTATTTAATAGCAAACAAAACCTTTAAAAAAAATCCCTACCTATGGCATGCCTCACTAATTCATAATCTAAGATCGTATTTAAAAGAAAGATACAATATTTAAAGAAAAATGATATAGTTTAAGGTATAAGTTTAAATTAATAAGGACAGATTAATATGTTTGAAATAAATAGTTGATTTGCTTGTAAAATAAGATCCATAACAAAACAATATTATTTCAATATTAAGAATACTGAATAAAAATCTTCATTTTATTGTTAAAAGATTTAAAGTTTTATAGAATTGATATTTACTATTAGTTGAACGATAGTTAACATCTCAAAAAATGTTGTTTCTTTGTTGTTTGTTTCGTTGGAGAAAATAAGGGTCAGGTAAGAAATGAAAAACCAAATTCTGGCCTTTACTTTATTACATTTTCAAATTATAATTATATATAAGTTAAATGTCACTTGAGTACTTTGCCTCCGTTTTCACTCACTTAGGACAAAGCAATTAATTAACAGTTACTTAATGTTTAGAAGGATCAGATACAGTATCCCTTGCTATCAATTTTCAAAAGAAAAAAATACAAACTTTATTTAAACAATGTTCTAAAAAAAACCCATCTGGAACAATTTGAAATGTGTTCCATTTAGGTAGAGACCTTTAGAGAAACTTATTGGGGAAATCTCTCAAGAATTAATCTAGCAAATAATCAACATTGGCAAAAATAAATAAACCCACAAAATAAACAATGAAATATAAATTTTAAAGATTTGTAGTAGACAAATTATTACAATAAAAATTATCATATGTTTATTGAATTAGAATATCAAAATTAGACCCCTGGCATTCAAATCTACCGCTATTAATCATCTGTACTTTTATAAATACAGAACTTCCAGTACTTATGGTGGAATGGAAGAGGATGCGAAAAAAATCTAGTGATTTTATTTACGGCAACAATTTTTTGGCCAAAAATAAATAAAATATTGCTCCAGTACAAACATAGAGTTTAATTTTCTTCACGTGGTGACCTCAAAATTTCTTTACTATCTGTCAAGGGTATCCTGAAATTTAATGACAATTTTTTCTCTTAATTTAAAAGTTTCTCATCTTATGCTGATATGCTCATGACAGATATTCAGGAAAGGTTGATATCACCGTGGGAAAAAATTCAGCTCTATGTTTGTACTGGAGCAATATTTTTTTTATTTTAGCAAAAAAAAATGTTTGCCATAAATACTGCAAAAATACTGGCTATTTCTCGCGTCCCCTTCCATCCAACCTTAATACAAAAATCAGTCTCCATACTATAGACAGCACTGGTAAAAAATCTATATTTATTATAAATAAATAAATAAATAAATAAAATATCATGGTACACTAGGTCCTAAAATGGCCAATCTAAAAAAAATTATTTATCTAAATAAAAATCGACCTTGGTTTCAAAGATAGTGTAAATAAAGTGGCAAAATATTACAAAAAAAAGGATATACATAAAACACATAAGTAAAAGACATGGCAGTAATATATATTATATTTAAAATTAAAAAAAGGGGTACAGAAATATCACCACACTGGTAAATAATCGCAAAAATATTTGAAAATTCCAATAATTATTTAGAATTTCCGTCACTTTTTCCAGATCTCTCCTGATTTACAGATACGTATCAAATCTGTTCAACCTATAGTAAATATCACGATTAAAATTAACATAATAGATCAAACTAGACAAGCGATTTCATATCCCTATCGATACCTTAACTGAATAACAAAACATTTTAAGTACTTGTTGAATAATAATATTTCTCCCTCTAATTCAAGTGATGTTTTATAAATGTTACTGTAGCGTTTAATGCTATTAAGCTACAAGAAGAAACTAAGTCCACAACTAAACAAGAACGAAACAAAACAAGTATAGGCTTACCATCCGCCCGATTATACTGTGTTGTGGCAGCACGTCTCCAATCACACCTCCGCGCACAATAAACTGTGTTCTAAGACTAACTGAGTCGAGCTGGAGGCACCAGGCGTCGCTGGGAATGCCGGGAAAAAGTGTGACGTATGTGCTAGAAAGAAACTCATGTTCTGTGGAAAGTTTTGGTCTAGGTGCTTCTCCATCATTCCCCTGCCTTCGAGTCGCTCTCTCTCTCTCTGTCATGTGATGTCTTTTCCTTTGTTTTTGCTTCCCCCTCATCCCCTCTCTGAGCGAGTAAACGAGCGTATATATTGACGTGAGAGCTCAAGAACGTCACTCTTGTCTTGATTTACTCCAAGAACACATCTAGGTGTTCAGTATTAGAAAAGGTAAAAATTCCCTTTTGGACCATGTAAACCAAAATTCTATTTCGGCCTAAACTTAATATTTAAAATATTCAATTCAGTTAAAATGGAACTTAGAATGTTTATGATTGTTTGGCAAGCGTAAAGACCGTCTTTTGGGTCGCGTTCAGTAAATTGTTGTTATAAAATGGAACGAAATGATATTTTTTCTTAAATGCAGAATGTATAGTCTGTTCGACTTGAGAACATTTTCAAACTCTAATACTTTGATGTTTTTTCTTTGTTGTTGAGATAGATAGAAAACTTAGACTTGGGAACATTTATTGCCAAACACTAATACTTTAAAGTCTTTCTTTGTTGTTGTACGAGACGTCTATTCTTTTGAGACAGATTGAAAACTTAATGGATTATCAAAAGTTTCAGATATATTTATCCCCGTTTGGATAATTTGTGTAATTATCAAACTTTAATTTCCTAATATTAAATCTTTGTTACTATACTAGTTCAAGAGTTGAGTTTAATATATTTTTATCCCCTTTTGGATAATTTATGTAATTATCGAACTTTGACTTTCTAATGTTAAATTTTTGTTACTATACTAGTTGAAGAGTTTAATATATTTTTATCCCCTTTTGGGTAATTTTTGTAATTACCAAAAACTTTAACTTTCTAATATTGTAGTTTTATGGCTATACAAGTTGAGAATTTATAGTTAAATTTATATTTTTGAAAACTTAAATCATTGTTGAATGTTTACAATATATATATTTATTCACTTTTGGCAACACATTGTGATATCAAATTTTTAATGCTTTTGCAGGCTTTACCTATTGTTATAAAATTTGAGGCATCGGCGTTACGATGGATAGCAAATTTTGGATTGTTAACTAATTCTAATAATTTTCATGTATATTTATTTTTCCCTTTTGGGACCATATCCTAATATCTTATTTATATATTAATAAATAACCAAAATTATTGAAGCCTTTTTTTTGTGTCATGATGTTGACCTCTGAGAATTTCTTCAAACTCTTGATTGTCATAAGAAATTCTGTTGAGTGGGTTCGGGATAACAGAACACAATGAACCATTATGGCCCATTTGTTTTGTATAGTCCTTCGGCTCCTCTGCAAATTTATGTTCCTTTTTTTTTACTTGTTTATTGTTGCACACCGACCTTGGTTTCTGGGGTAAATTAAGGAGGTGCGTTACATTACCGTCTCTACAATATACATGTGTGTTTTACTATAATGTGCACTTGAAAATCAGTGCAAGGTCCTACCTTGTGTCTGCAAATATTCAATCCTACCTGTCCCCCTTTCTACGGAGGGGATAGGACCAATATTAGCTGCACAAGGAAACCAATACCGAATTCCTTCCTAGCCTTTCATCTTGCCTTTCTTCCTTTCCTTATCGTCAACTGGCACCCTTGCCCCAATCCTCTACATTCTTCCCAACCTCCCTTGCTCCTTATTTCATTTCGACTAAATCCCTTGTTCTTGTCCGTCACATTCTTCCTGATCTCTGTCAGACTTAGAGGAAGGTTTCACTGGAGCCTTAACTTTCACTCTCAGGGGTGTATAACATGGCTCTTATCTCTGTCAGACTTAGAGGAAGGTTTCACTGAAGCCCTAACTTTCCCCCAAAGGAATGCACAAAAATTCCTTGTCAAACGTAGAAAAGATGTCCATTATCAATTAACTTTACCATATTTAGTGATGTGATTCTGTCGTACAATATGTAACTTGTTGGTTTAGATTATTTTTTTACTTTAGATGGGTAATTCCCTTAAAAATGCGTTTATTTATCAGATATTTGAATACTTTTGATACTTTATACTTGCTTGTGAAATTACACTTATTATAATGGGTTACCTTTGACAGAGTGGTACGATTAAAGTTAATTTAATATTTGAAATTAATATGCTAAACGTGTAATCAATCCACAGTTACACCTTAAGGTGTTTTCTACTTTAAGCAATGTGACAGAATTTATTTACTTCAGTTTATGAAGTTAGTTAAATATCTGACATTGTTTTTGTAATAATAGTTTTTGTTTGCACGCATAATACGAAACTGAGGTTTGGGGTGAACCCTATTATACATGAGGTAACAAAAGATCACTTGTACGTGCATGAAATTATGTCTCACCCTTCAAGACAACACATTGAAACCCCTTCCCTCTACCCTTTCAAAAAAGGGAATAAAAAAAAGGTCAACGTGTAGGAACTGTAATCTCATGAATAAGACTAGTTTTCTCTCATCTAAGAAAAGGGTCACACGTCGAGCTAATTAATTGTTTGCCTTTTCTTTTTAATCGTTTTGCGTGACGTTATGACGTTTTAATTACGAAAGTTGGAAACTAAAGTGCGCGTGGGAAGTAATTGAAGTTAAAAGAAGTGAAGTGTATTTCACTCGTTCTCTTATAAGCGTGGAAATACACGTGTGCTGAACAGCTGTACCATAAGCAATCAAGATAAATATAATATACTATGTTACATTTTTAGCTAGGATATTTTTTCTTGAATTATATGTTGTGAAAAATAAAGATTATAACAATACAATCGTCCGATAACTTAGCTCAGCCGGTATCGTGTCAGCCTACTGAATCAAGGATTTCGGGTTCGATTCCAGGCATGGCCCAAAACAACTTTTCATTGGTTATATGTAGGTTACCCCTTTTCACAGTGATGAATCAATGGCCTGGAGGCTGGGTGTTGTGTCTGTTCTAGAATTAAGTTAGTTCATAAGTCTTGTACTGATATAATCAGTCAGTTCAGAAAGTCCACGTGAAATACCTAAAACAACCTTAAAAGGTCGAATTCTTATAGGAAAGGCCTTATCTGTCAGTTAGAAGGCCATTGCAGGTAGGTGTATACATAACAGCCCTGCGTCCTACTTACCGTTCAGGTTCTATACTAATTACGCTAACGGGTTAGGGATTAGGAATGTTGAATGTACTCACATTTGCGTGAAGAAAGAGTGACAAACTATTTAAGAACGAGCACCATCAGCACACCCGACCGGATATCGAACCATGATATCCCCGTCATCGGTATCCTAGTCTAGTGCGAGAGTGCGAGAGTACGGCCACAAGTTGGTCTTTAGGGGTATATTCTTTCACGTATTCATTCGTCAAGGCATGGGATATGCAGCTGCCAGTTTTGATATACAGTACCTTTCATAAGTTTAAGGACATCGAGGAAAATTAAAAAAAAAATATATTTAAGAAATCTCAAGATATAATTTTTTTAATTAAAAAGAATCAATTCATCCACCTTCTTTTCGGCAAAGAGTCTATCAACAAAGTGCACTTTTCTTTTGTAATCTGCTGCCACAGCTTCGCAATATGAAGTTTGAGTTCTTGCTTGTTCTTTGGGTTTTTTCCTTGGCCATTTCCACTCCCATCCAGTTCCAAAGATTTTCCAGAGGATTTAAGTCTGGGCTACGGGCTGACCAATACCAAAACTTCAACATCGTTTGCTGCAAACCATGATGTGGATGCATGTGGCTTGTGGCACAGCGCATTGTCTTGTTGGAAAATGTAATTTTCTCCAAGAAGGTTCCTTATACTCGGCAGCATGACTTCCTCCAAGCTCTTAATGTACTGTTAACTATTCATATAGCCATCAATCTTTCTCAGGTCCCCAAGTCTCTCTGAGGTTATGCATCCCCACACCACTCTGCACTGCGGGAGTGACACGTGCCACGAGGAATCACTCAGTTTTGGTTTGGTGAACTCGAATTTTTCTCCTTGGAAAGAGTTCATATCTACTCTGAGAAGACTGCGCTTCTCCATGCTTCTTTCATCCATTTCCACGTTTCGTAACTCCATTGATGGCGTTTGCGTTTATGACCATAGTTAAAGAGAGGCTTTCAGAGACCATAGTGAGAATGTATGCCCACGTGTGTTAGGCGTCGTGATACTGTAGAAGGACTCACCTTAAGACCGAGATTAACGTTCAAGTCTGTGACCATATCTGGCAGGCTGGCATTAAGAATCAACTTGGATTTATGAATAACCATTCTGTCCTGTCGTGGTGATGTCTTCTTGGGTCTCCCAGACCGAGGCTTGTCAATGACAGTTTCAATGTTCTTAAACTTGGCCCCAGCCTGCCCCACACACGTTTGATAAATGTTCAATGCTTCAGTAATGTCACGATAGGTTTTTCCATTGTTCCACATTCCAAACCTTGCCATTTCACATCAAAATTAACATTTTTACTTCCCATTTTCACAAATCAAGACAAAGAAAAATTTTATCTCTAAAAACAATGAACATTAAAAGCAGCCGATACAAAAAAAAAAAGAAGAAGGGGAGATATAAATTCCAGTAGTGCCAACGCTCATTTCTAAAATTCTGTTGGTAATACTGACGCTCAGAAAAGACCTGGCGCAATTTTCAAATCTATTTTTTTAAATTCCGTTTTTAGGTCAAATTTAGCGGAAAATAAAAAAATTAACAAACCCCCAAGCAATTTACATTGAATTGTTTGAGCTACTTTTTCAGAATTATCACATGTAGAGCTGTTAATATCCCCTAATTATTTTGGTCTACTTAAAGTAGTTTAGGAGAAAATAAAATTTTCCTCCAAAAAATAGGCAATTTTCACAAGTATATTGGAGCTAAAAATTTCCTATTAAGTCAGAATCAAAAAAGCTCTAATTTTTTTTAAGACTAAATTTTTAAAGTTCTATCACAAGTTGGTGAAACATTTAAAATGTTTGAAGAAGTTTATAGACCGAACAGGATATCATGGTTTATAGTAGTGTCCTTAAGTTTATGAAAGGAACTGCATATATTATCAATACCTATTAAACAACACTAATAATAAAAAAAAAGACCAGGCACAGAGAGAATCCATTTTCTAAAAGACCCTACCTAAAAATATGTATGTACAGTGACCAATTCTTAATGTCAGCACGTCTAAACCTATAGTATAATAATTATAATTTATAGCCTATCAAAATTGACATCATATTTCTAAGGCAGCCGTTTAAAATCAGAACTCTGGTCACACGAAATAAGCTCTAGTAACTTTGAAATACGTTAGTTAAGAACCAATAAGTGATAGGTTGACTATGTCAAGTATTCCACGCACTGGCAGGTACAGACGAATGATTAACATTTCTGACCATTGTTGTTTAGCTTAGGCTATTTTTGCTAGACATTTATGATGAGATGATGTGATAATAATGATGATGATGATTATGTGTTGCCAGTAGATGTATTAGCCCTAACTTAAGCCTAATTAACCAGACAATATCAACCATAGGGAACAATTCCTCTTCTGGAAAAATACCTATTGTACAACCGGGAATCAAACACGGGACTTTTATACTATTAGCAAGGAATTCTTACCATTAGACCAAGAGGTCGTCTATGTTTGACCTTAAATTAGAAGTCAGAGGTTTTCTCTGGATTGGTCACACACAACATATTTTATCCACTATGTGTTTTTTCGATCCCCTTTAGTTTCCAGACAAACTCTTGTTTAGTTTCTTAAGGCAGTGGTTCTTAACCTTTTATCATTTGCGACCCCCTAAATATACTAATATATTTTCGCGGCCCCTAGTTTTTATTAAAATATTAATCATTGAGATTTATTCTAAAATAGTGACTTTAAATACTTATTAGCTTATAGTAAAAAATAAATAAAAAACAGAAATTAGCTTACCTAAATGTATTTATTGGGACCTCTGTTTAACAATTTCCACTAATTTTTCTATTCTTGTTTCAATTGTATTATTTAATGCTATTCGCATGCAGGAGTCGATTCGGGGTCGATTTAGCTGCTTCGTTTTAATATTTACCGTTGTGGGAAATCAATTTACACATAAATAAGTAGAAACAAAGGGCAGTAAATTTTGAATGGTGATGGTAGACAGATGGGGATTAATTGTGCTATCATTTATTTATATTATCTGTGCTTCCCCATCCCTCTAATACCCTGTAAAATCGAGAGTCTACTAAACCTACATGCTAACGATCATAGAAATTTATCTTCCAAAACGTAGAATTTAAGATAATTGACTTCAGTCATAAGCAAATAACGTTTTAAATTTTTGTTTTGAGGCCTCCCAAAAAACCTTTTGCGGTTCCCCCGATTAAAAATCGCTGCCCTAAGTTGCACCCTATTCATCACGTACCCTTAAGCTACATAGTGCTTGAAAAAATAACTGATGATACTAGCAATCAAAATCAAGAAGGAAATAAGATCGAAATAATTTCACCGCACTCTCAAAATAATATTTGCGTGTTCATCCTACATCTTCTTAACGATAAAGTGACCTTTTAAAGGTAACTATGTTCTATTTGACTTGAGGTAGTTTGTTTTACCGTGGAGGCAAACACGCAGCTCCAGAAATATTTTTATCTGCACGAATGTCTATACAAACAAACTCGAATTTCCATTAAAAACATTTTCTCCTTCATTTTTTTTCTACTCATTTATTTATTTATTTAATATTTTTTGGAATCATTCCTGATTCTGTTGGACGAATCCTTGTTTGCTTCCCTTATAGTTCATCTTACTTTCCTTTACATTGGGTTAGAACGGAAACGGAAACGTCATTATATTTATTTTCGTCTCGTTTGTAAAATATTCATTATTTATAGATTTCAGTAAAGCCTAAACAATCATTCTAATTTTACATTTTACTGCAGATATTTTACTAAAAAATCAATGGTATGATGCACCACACATATTTTCTCACCCCTCCACCTAAGAGATGTGAAACGAAATAATATTAATTTTTTGCAGGACCATCATGGAAAATGAGCATGATATTCCACCAAAGAGGATATATTAAATAAGCTACACTGTTACAGAAACAATGCAAAAATAGGAACCTTTCAGTCCACTAGAGATCTTAAAAATAAACTCACCCATTTTACAGAGTTCCTCTAAAATATATTATGGATCCAAGGGAAAAGGAGGAAAGTCCAATTTAAATTCAAATCATAATAGTGCTCCCATCTGTTAGACAATAATGATATCTTTCTAATGCACTTTAGATTATAGTTAAAAGAGGTCTCTGTCATATTTTAATCAGTTTTTAAAAATATTTTTTTGGGATCTTTAGGGGGTTCGACATATAACAAATTTTGTTTTGGTGAATGTGTAAAATGTGATTGAACCCCTTTTCCACCACTCTTAATATATTTCTTAAACTATTGGTTTTATGGGGGAAAAAATGCATGTCTTAAGGAGTGGTGGATATATCACCAAAAATAGAAGTTTATTCCTATGTAAACTAACCCCAAAAAGTCATTTTCATGGGAAAATTAGGTATTGTATTTTGGTCTGCAATCTTTAAAAGTGCCTGGATATGATTTTTATTCAAGATCGTTTCAGCCAATTGTGATTTTTTTCCATTTTTATCCTTAAATAAACTACCTTTAATTTTATGGTTGGATATTTAATTCCAAAAATCCATCTGGGGAACATCATTAAAATCTTAGATATCAAGTCTTAGCTGGATAGGTAAAAATTATTTTGGCTCTAAGCCGAGATATAAAATAAATGGTACGGCGCACCGCACAGACTTTCTCTTTCTTTCTATAAACTCGTAAGATTTCTGAACGGAATAATGTACATTGTATCATCACCACTCCACAAAAGAACACGCATAAAATAATATACAATGATATAGAATCAATGAGAAAAGAGGTGCATCTGTGTCCACCTAAGAACATTTCAAACAGTTTAATGTCTTCCACAAGGGTCAAAACTTCGTATTAAAATTTCGATTTCTGGTTAAAGTTTTAACATTTTATAAGGTGTTACAGATCTTCAAGTCATCGCATTGATATTTAATTATTCATTTATACATTTCGACCAATAAAAAATGTAAATATTGACTATTGAGTCTAAAATGGAGATAGATCATTGCTATGCAAACATTTCTCCTAAGAGCTTTAAGGAAAAATAACATACTTTTTTAGATACTTATATTTAATTACTCTATGGCATTGGAGAATTATTGCGTTAAGACTTAAGTAGTATATGTTTACAACTAAAGCTCACAAAATTGTATTAATATATTTGCAAATATCTCAGAA
>CABFWB010001280.1:74264-90374 GCA_902151455.1 Timema bartmani
CCTGTGGAATGGTGGTGATACAATGTACATTATTCCGTTCAGAAATCTTACGAGTTTATAGAAATAGAGAGAAAGTCTGTGCGGTGTGCCGTACCATTTATTTTTAAGGGTGACGGTTCTTGATACCCGTCGAGTATAGTCTAATACTTACTCAAATAGAGAAGGGAACATAAAGATTGAATTCAAATGGCGTAAGTAAAATGTACAAAAAATAATGTTACATTTAAGAAACTCATAATAAAATTTAAATTGCTATACATGGACTAGCATTCTTAATAATAAATATTATTTTGTTTTATTTACTGATATCGTTAACTAAAATGTTTGTTTGAACCTTATGCTCAATGAAACCTTCTTTGAAATAATATAATTAACTAAATTAATGATTATCTTTTATATTCTCGTATATTTTTTAAGATAACTTTTCTGTAGTCGAGATTTAAGAAATCATTCTTGAAGATAAAAGTTTTTCTTAGGGCTACATGTCTTAGTGTCAGTTTATGCATTCTAAAGCTTACACTAATCAATCAAACAAAAAATGGTAAAAAGTGTACACTTTAAATAGTTTTACCAGATATAGATTTTAGAGAGGATGATTAATAAATATGAAAGTGAAAGTTTTTCATTCCTTGACGTGTAATCTAAGATAACCATGTAAGGAATTTTTAACGTACCTCCCAAATGTTCTGGCCAGATTTTATTAAAATTTAATATATATTTCCCAATTTATGATGAAAATACTATGAGTTTTATTGTAACAACTTAGAGAAAAGTGAAAAAAATAAAAAATATCAAAATATACGGTTTTTCGTTTATATAGAGATATAACTTATATATATTTTTAGCACCGCGTTTTACGCTAATGTGCTAATTACGCTTCTGATTTTAGGGATTTGGAAGATAATTTTTAGTGGAAGTGCACCCAAATTAGAGTGGAAAGAGAGTAGAAAGCCATTTTAGAAAAACAACACTCATTAAACCTGTTTGATATTCGAACCTCGATCTCCCCGTCATCGACGGTCTATTCTACCACAAGAGTAGCGCGTTAGACCAAGAGGTCACCGAAGTGGGTAGATTGAAATATTCATGAGTAAGCATAACTTATATGCTGAGAAAAATAATACAAGTTAAATAAATAATAATTTAAGAGAAAAATACTCGACATCAATCCAGTTTGGACCTTTAAATGTTTGAAATATGTGCCATGATATTAAGTATAGGCCAATTAACATTAAGTCTGTTATTTTATCCCTTCCCATCTTATTAAATTTTATAAATTGCATTTTTTACTTCCTAGAAGAGAATCCAGAGTAGGAAGAATCCCTAAGGCCAGGGATTTTCAAATCAAACAAAAAAAAACATATTCAACAAAAAAATCTGAGTTTAAAATAACACAATCTTAATTAACTTATGTAAATACAGTGTTGTAGCTTGACAATCATTTTTTTATTGAACAGAATGGTCTGTTTCAAAGCTTTAAAAAACTAATTAAGAAATGATCAATATTCATTAAAAAATATGTTAAAATATTTATCCGCAAAACTCATCAAGTTAGCTTTAGTTGTAAAGCCGTTCTAGAACGTTCCTATTGTAAGATATTTCAAAAGTTTTATCATCTAAAAGGCAGAGTACAAATTCTCAAAAGAAAAAAATCTAATTTTTCCACTTTTATTAGGATTTAAGGCATTTTCTGTTTAACTTAATAGCATACATATTTTTTAAGACTTAATCATATTTATAGAGTCAAGCTCAAAACATAATACCCACACATTGACCAGAGATAATATTTTGAATATCTTTATAGATAAATAATTTGAAATTATTGTTTAGGTTACTATTTTTTTAAGAGATATTCAATCTCTACATTCAAATGTCAGCCAAATACTACATTTTATACAAATATCAATTTTATCCGTCAAACGATTCAACAGAACAAAATATAATCGGGGATCTATCTGAGGAGGTGGAAGATTAAGAGAATTTTTAATTTATATTATCGAGAAGAATTATCTCATTAGAAACATGTTTGCTCTGATGTGGGGAACTATAGTTCAATCCCAGCTAGGCGCAATGGGAAAGGGGGCGCGTGGAGATGTTTTATATAATTTGGTTTACAATCCTCTAGTCAAGTTAATGCTGGCGCATGTATTTAACCTCGACCCTACTCATTATTGTCCTAAAAGTAATTTATAATCCATATGAAACAATATCAACATATAAATAAAAATTATACATATAATATTCAAGACCAGAAAGAAATCAACTTCATTAGTACAAAAAAAAATGTTTTAATTTGTCAATTAGTGGCCTAAGATCATAAACACGAAATTAGTTCCAAATTTCAAGAAGTTTTTTTGAAGAACTCACTATCAAGTTTTCTAGTACCACTGAATTAAATAAAGATTATCTCCAATTTCAAATGTTAGATTTCACTAACGCATTCTATGGCTCAAAATAATAATGAATGTTCATAAAAAACATATGTTGCAAAACGCCCCCATGGTAGGTTCTTAAAAGATTTCATTGAAATGGGGAGGGGGAAATGACTCATGAGGAAACAAGGGGGTTGATTAGGCCCCCCCTAACTAAAAAGAAAAAATAATAATACAAATAAAATCAATAAAAATTAAATGGCTATAAAAAATATTTTTAATTTGATATTTTCTTTTAGTTTTGTTTTTTACAACTATCTTGTTTTCTCATAAGTAGTTTTTCCCTTATTTTAGCCAAAATTTAAAAACATGAGACTAGCGCAATTCCCTGATAACGGAAATATCGAAAAGGAATAGTTTCTCGACTTATAGTTTTATGAACTTGAAATTTTATTCATAGCCTTTGTGAAGTATTTAGAAGTTGGAAAAATCCTGTATAAAGAGATGGATTGCAGCTTACCTTAAACTAAATAACGCATGTTTTATGGTCTCCTAAAATATCACAATTGAAAATAGCGCTGTTCGGGAAAGAGGTGGCCAGAAATTCAACTCACCGTCCTCTCCCCGAGATTCCGGACGCGACAGTGGAGGAAGGCTGTTCCTCCAAGCTGGACCGTGATATTGCTGATCGTGTTGTTGTCGAAACTGGGCTCAGTCAATCTCTGGAACTCCTCAAAGTTGGAATACCACAGTTGCTGCCATTCCTGGTGGCGGTGGGGCAATTCTCTCCGACCTGCGGCAAAGAACCCTCCATCAGTAAAAAGGTGGTTTTTTTTAAATAACCCAGGTATTAAAATTTTGGGTTTAAAAAAATAACTTAAAAGGTCGTTTTAAAACTATTATATTTCCACGTTCTACCAAAAACAAGCTTTTTTTAAAAAATTTTGAATAATACTAATAAATGAAACACGGACTTTAAATGTAAAAGAGATTATGAAATTGAAGGCCACTGGAATTAGATTTGCAAGGAGCATGTTAGCTGTCACGAGGAGAAACAAGATTAGGAATAAAGTTATCCGGGAAAGAGTAGGGGTACAGGTAGTACATGAGATAGTAGAGGAAGCAAGACTGAGATGGTATGGACATGTAATCAGGATGAAAAAAGAGGGGATGCCAAAGGAAATTATAGAAATGAAGTGTGTAGGAAAAGGAGCGCAAAGGAGGCCAAGAAAGAGATGTGATGAGCAGATAACAGAAAGTCTGCAAGTTAGAGGAAAAGAATGGTGGAAGGAAATAGGAAGATGGAGGAATTTTATTAAACTGACCCGTCCGCAGGCTGTAATCAGATGAAGATTATGATGGCTAAAGAAGAGCTTCAGTCAGCCGATGATATAAGAAACCACTCTCGCCATAGACTTGACGTCAAATTACGTAGAAATCTGGGTTCGAATCCCGATAAGGTGTATTGAGGGTGGTTTTTAACGCAAATGTGGGTACAATTCCTCTAAATTCAACATTTATCATCCCTAACACATTCATGTAATTAGTGAATATGCGTGCAACCCAAACGGGTAATATAACGCAGTGCAAAACAAAAACTTTTACCATCTATCTACAAACTAAGCAGTTATACTGTCAGTAACATAAAAACTGCTACCATACCGTGAGTTGTTCTAGGAGGGGGGTGTTACTTTATCTCGAAAAAAAACCGTTTTTTTAATCACCTTGTCTTACGACCTGTTCAAGCTATACGCATATATGATAGTTACTTTAAATGTGATGGGGATGAGGAATGTTGAATTCAGAGGAAGTGTACCCAAAGTTGCATGTAGGAAGAGGGGAAAAAAATTTAGGAAAAAACACCCAACCAGGATTCAAGCCCCGATCTCCCTCTCATCGGCAGTATAGTCTATTACAAGAGTGATTCCTAAGACCATACGGCTACCGGAAGGAGTTTAAAAAAATAACTTGACATGAACAACACCCCATTTATCACTGTGGGAAAGGAAGACTCAATTTCCCCAATGAAAAATTGCTCAACCAACTTGGTAATTTAATCTAGCACCATTATTTTAAAAACCACAGGTGCTACTGATCCAGTTAAGGTGCGGCAGAAGGGAGCGCAAGTATTTTTACAATTTTTATATAATAGACATTTTTTGGCAAAAACAAATCAAATATTTCTCCAGTAGCAACATAGAGTTTATTTTTCTGCTCATGCTAATATCAACAGATCTTGAATATCTGTCAAGGGTGTCCTGAAATCTTGTCAAAACTTTTTAAATAAAGAAAAAATATTTTGTCCAAATTCCAGGACACCCTCGAAAGATATTCAAGATCTGTTGATATTAGCATGTGGAGAAAACTTAGCTCTACGTTGTTACTGGAGAAATATTTGATTTATTTTGGCCAAAAAAATGAAATGTTATAAAAACTGTAAAACTACTCGCGCTTCCTTCTGCCACACCTTAAGAAAACATAACTTAACCAGTTGGGAATTAAAGCTAAAAGGTCAGTTTTGAATTATGTTATTGAAACGAGGGTATTTTTTAACCTACATGTAAAAGTTTAAGTGCTGAGCTCAAACTCAATTTCTTAAAACATATTGATAAGTGAGATTTTTGTAACTAATAAAATAAGAAGTGTTTAATTGTCTTTGTTAAAAGTGAGTATTACAAACGTATAATATGTTGGGGAAGTTCTATGTTAAAGTGGCCTTGAATTAAACATCACAATTTCAAAGTTTGTAATATGAAGCAAAAACAGTTGGATCATCTGACGGGTGGAATTCAAAATTTAACTAGAAATATTTTGGTTAAATTTCCACGTATCGAACTTAGATTAGTTTTTACCCTTTGAGGATATTTTTAAATCCATACTGGTGGAATTCTGATGCAACCATTATATTTTATTACTTACTATCCTTGACGTGTGCAAATTATTAGCTATTATTATTATTATTATTATTATTATTATTATTATTAGCTATTATTATTATTAGCTATTATTATTATTAGCTATTATTATTATTATTAGCTATTATTATTATTAGTTATTATTACTATTAGCTATTATTATTATTAGCTATTATTATTATTATTATTATTATTATTATTATTATTATTATTATTAGCTATTATTATTATTAGCTATTATTATTATTATTATTATTATTATTATTATTATTATTATTAGGTTTTCTGTCTTACGACAGGTCCATTCCTTTTGTCAGTGAACTAAGACCGCCAATGCGCCCTGTCCTCTGCCTCCTCCTTCAGCTCCCTAAATTTTATTCTTACACAAAAACTTTCGAGTATATTAAACTTTATTTCCCCAATTTCGCAAATTCTGCGTGGTGTGTTTCCCACACGAGCTGGTTAAATAAAATTAAAATAACTCAAATCTGGATAATTAAAGGTTCGCGCCATTCTAATTTGGGTTTTGAGTATCTAAAGGCATAAATGATTACAGTATTTACCAGAATGATCCCTTATAATGGCTTATAAATTAATCCATTGATTAGAGGATCAATACTGTCATTATAAGTGCTTAATTACAAAGCAGCTATTCACAGAACTAAAGTGAATAATAGTTTTTTCTTAGTTAAATTAGACTTTCAAATTTTGTAAACCACAAATTTTGTATTCATTGTTTCACCCAGTCAAATCCGTATAATATAACAAGGGGTCCAGTGACCCGGAAAACAGGGACATATCAGGGAATTCGCCTGGTCAGGGAAAAGTCAAGAGAAAAGTCAGGGAATTTGATCAAATTTGTGGAATTTTCGCATGCCCGCTAAAAAAGAGAAAACTTTTATTTTCAGCAACTAAAATAACATATTTCTTTCAGTGAATACACACTTCGGGTCTACTTTAACACAGCTGTCCCAGTTGAGCATGCTAATCTCATTTCTCAAAGTCAACATGTGATTTTCGAGTTTTCCTTTCCCCCCCTATACCACGTGTATTTAGTCAAAGTTGAGTCTTGGTTATGCGCATGCGCGAGGATTGATTACGTTATAGGAAGAAGAAACTCAAGAATAATGTGTCTCACAACAATTTTAAGTTGTACTAATGTAAGGCAATTTTGCCTCAATATTATCTCAGTGAAATCAAACTTATATCGCACTGTACGACAAGCCATCGCTTTAGGCTGATATCTTCAAACACTTCATAGTGAGACATAATCACAGATGGGGTATGTGTCAAGAAATACTATTACATTAAATAGCCATCTTAATATAAATATATAGTATACAGTGACTGGAAAAATTGGAAATTAGCTCTGTAAAACCTGGAAACGTAAGGGAATTTTAAAATGTACTTTGGCTGGACACCCTGTATATTAATTATTGCATAGTGTAGCTTGAGATATGAAATATTAACATCGATAAACACTGGTAAGTTTAACGATAAAAACAAGTTCATTTATAAATAAATCAAGATTTCCATGTAAAAAGAAGTGTTTTTCTAAAATGTAAATGGTTAGTTTAGATCTTACTAAAGTTATAAATTATAAATTAGTGTTAGGGCCTAGAATAGAAATTAAAATAGATTGAGAAAATTAAAAAGTCTAAAGAGAAGTGTAGAATATCCCAAAATAAAACAATACCAAGCCATTAATATTTTTAGCTTCATGATTTTGATGAAGACTCTCTTATATATATTAGTAACCTTCAATACAAAACATTTAATTATTGCAGTAATGATTTTTTCGCCGTATAATATTTACACTTTTGAGGGTGCATTTCCTCTGTTTTAGCTCTAAGCCCCTAAACCTGAGAATGAGCCATTAAATAACCCTTTCACCTAAATTGGGGTCAAATACTCTAAGACGTCACTCTGTCAATACTGTAGACTGGACAGCCAATGACGGGGAGATATTGGTTCAAATCCCAGTTGGATGTACTGCCAGTTTTCTTTTGACTAAAGGTTTTCCACTATCCCTCCAGACAAATGTGGGAAAACTTCCTCTGAACTAAGCCTTCCTCATCGCAAACACATTAGCATAGTTAGTACACATAAGTACAACCCGAACGGATACTGTGACGCCGTAGTGGAACTAAAATTTAAGAAAATTACCTTTTCGTTAAAATGTAATAGATAGAAAGCAATAAGATTGGACATTGTTTAGCAAAATAAGGGCTGTATAAAACTCGCATTTTTGTTACTAAAAGGAGGGGTCTAACTCTAGAAATCTAAACATATTTTTCTCTCCGAAAAAACATAATGTTCATCTTAGTTTCAAATCAAAAACTAATATAATGAATGAATTATCTAAAGCATCGAAATCACAATAGAATGGACTGATGTTTACGGGGCGATCATGGTTCAAATATTTTTCTGAGGTCCTGACGGTGTTTTTCATAAATGCTTTCCAATCTTCCTGCACTAAAATGTTGATGCCTTTCCTCTAAAATTAAACCTTCCTCATTCTAATCAAATTAACATAATTTATATATATATCTATACATATATATGCGCGTGTGAGTCGAAAGTGTGGTGTGACGTGGTTAAAAACAATATATTATGATATCGCACCTAGTATCCCACAACAACGTTATCCTATTTATTGAATATCTGACTATTTTTAAAATAAACGGTACGGTGCACCTTTTCTCGCTTTTATCTTAAAATATACATTTACTAAAAACTCGTAATATTCGTGAAACGAAATAGTAGGTTTATACATTGTTGCGGAAACACAATATCAAAGATCGATCTTAAATGAAACAATATACATTGTTACTTACTATATGGCATTATGAACTAGGAATACTGTTAAAGAAAAATTGAGAAAAGATAAACCTCTCCGTCCACCATAAAAATCAAATTCATTTTCAAAGACCTGAATTAAAAAGTGCATATATTTGCAAAATTATTCGTTTTATAAAAATATATTTCAAACAAAAGATTTTTATCTTTAATAGTATTAGAAATTTACAATGATTAGTCATTTCGCATCTCAAATAGTTGAAGAGAAATTTATGAAAATTGGAAACATTTACTTTTGTAATGAACTCTCGAAGTAATTTTCTATTATTATAAACAATATCTAGATATGAAATTTAATTAAAATCGTTTTAGCCAATTTCGAGAAAATCGATTTTTTTTTTCCTTCAGTAAACTATCCTTAAATATAGGGTTTGATATATAATTCCAAAAACCCCTCAGCGGGATCTTACGAATACTCCAGATACCAAGTTTAAGCCCAATCGGTAAAGTAGGTTCAGCTCTAGCCCAAGGTACAGACAGACAGACGGCATCACGTAAACAACTTTTTTGGTCTCAGGGGGTCATGAAACGTTGCTATTTATTAAAATCTTTAGTTCTAATTTTTCAATGATCATAATACTTTATCACCGAGGTTTCAAGAGAAAGTAAAAAATGCATTTCATGTTTTTAGATAACAATTTCCATGAAAGGAAGACGTATTTTTGTTCTTTTTAAAAGGGATACGTGAATGCGGGGGAAGAGTGTGGGGGAACGGGGGAGGAGGAGAAGTGTAAAACATATATTACATCTTTCATTCAAGCGAATCAAGTTCAAGGGATGGGAATAGAGGGAAGATTCCCGTTGTTAGGACACAAGCGAAAGTTGTCCGCTTTCTTCCCTTTCTCTCATCGAACACGAACAATAGCTTCTTCACCCCCCACCTTACCCTGAAACACGCCCCACCCACCCCACCCGAACTCGTTTCTTTCCAATTAAAGTAATGAATTCGCGGTGCGGGTAAAAGTGATGTCTAATTGGTGTCGAAAACAGAAAGTTTAGAGATCCAGGAGAGTTAAGGACAGGAAGACTCAGCTTCATTCCCTTTCTGCTCGCAGAGACAGTTTTGGAGAAGTCGAGAGATAGACATACATACTCATACCGGGTGAGGCATTTATGTTGAAACACCAGATTATCCCAAAAACCAATCATTTTAGGCAAAATTGTTTAGAAGAATAGTTTTTTATTTTTGAGGGCGAAAGAAAACACCACTTGTTATTTCTGGTTTGGAGTAGGTATTCAAGATTGTTTCAAGGTCAACTTAAAAAAAATTAAAACCTATAATTATTTTGAAAGGCATTTAATTCTACACCAAAAAAACCTCTTTATTGAAAGAGTTTTTTTATTTTACATTAATTTCAAAATATTTTAACTTGTGTTTTTTACTTTCTCGGTATCTTGCAGGTAGAGAAAGTACAGTGATCGTGAAAAAAAAAATTGAATTCTAGATTTTGATGAATCTCGACGTTTCATGATCTCCCCGAATCCGAAAAAGTGGTTTTTGAATTACCATCTGTCTGTCTGTCTATACCTGCAACTAGAGCCTAAACTATTTTACCGATAGGGCTAAAACTTGGTATCTAGGGTTTTCATAGGGTTGGCCCGAGAGGTTTTTGGAATTGGATATCTAACCCTAAAATTAAGGGTAGTTTACTGAAGCTCTAAAAGAAAAAAGTTAATTCTATCAAAATTGGCGTTTAGGATTTTGATTAAATTTCATTTCAAAACATTTATAAATATTCCAAACAAAATGGCTACTATGAAAATGAATTTTAGGGTTCCTTACAGAAGCGGAAATTTCCGTACCTCCACAACTATTTGAGATACTAAAAAACTTATCATTACAAAATTGTAGTACTATTAAATATAAAAAACTTGTATTTGAAATATATTTTTATAGAACTAACAGTTTCTAAGATTTTTTCAAATATTTTAATACAATTTTGGGAGCTTTAGTTGAAAAGAGATACTACATAAGTTTAAACGCAATCATTCTCCAATGCCATAGAGTAATTAAATACAAGTCTCTCAAAAAGTTTGTGATTTTTCCTTAAGCCTCTTAGGAGATATGTTTGTACAGCAATAATATATCTCCACTTTAGACTCAATATTCAATATTTACATTTTTTATTCATCAACATTTTTAAATGAATAATTTAATAGCAATGTGATAACCTGAAGATGTGCAACACCTAATAAAACGTTGAAAATTTTAACCTTAAGTCGAAATTTTAATACGAAGTGTTGACCCTTGTGGACCCAATATCGATCTTTTTTATTGGTCCGAACATATAAATGAGGAAATTAATTCTTTAAAAATAAAATTATAAAATTTAAAACTGGGACTAAAAAAATGTTTTACATAATTATAGTGCAATTTATGGTGGGGTTTGCTAGTGTATATTATTTCTTTTCACATTTCCTATGAGTTTTGAGAAAATATCTCCATTTAGAAACAATATAGTGAGAAAGTCCGTGCTATGAGTTTTGAGTAAATATCTCCATTTAGAAACAATAGAGCGAGAAAGTCCGTGCTATGAGTTTTAGAGTAAATATCTCCATTTAGAAACAATAGAGCGAGAAAGTCCACGCGGAGTTCCGTATCATTTATTTATAGCAATTTTTATTCAAGAAATTTGCATTAAATTAAAAGTGTATCCATGTTAATGTTCATCATTTTGAATAATTATTAAAGTCGTTTTGCATATAATATTGCATTTAACGTAATAAAGCCCAACCTAATGTAAGCCTAATTAAAAGTTCATGAATAAAAATGTTATAAAAAAATAAGCCATGAGATAAAATAGCCTATCTTCAAAAATTTAATGTCAAATTAAAAAAGGGATTTTAGGAAAATTGATTTTACTTTTATTTTGTGTAGAATAAAATGCCACTAATATTTTTTTGGCTTTATTTGAAAAAAAAAATGTTCTTGAAATAAACATAAAGACGTTCGTAGAATCAAAAGTAACTAGTGCTGTTCTCTTCCACCTTCTAAACCAAGACTTTCTATCCGAAACAATTTTTTCTAAAAGGATTCATTTTTGGTATATTTAAATGCATCATCCGGTATATGACAAATAAATTACTACAGTTACCTCATGTTGAAGAAAAAAATTTAAGTCTCGTATGTGTGTGCCATGCATTCTTTAGAACCATGACCTGAATTTTGATGACCTAATAACGATCAAAAATGTATCCATAAAATGACCTAAACATTCTATAAAATTACTTCAAATTTTGAAAAAAAAAAACTATATACAAATATGAAAACCAACTCTTTATAAACGCACACGACAAATCAAACACGCACTTTACAAATGTAAAATGCAATGACAAGCCTTTAACAAACTCGTGTATTCTGCTAAATATAATTTAATTACCAAATATCTGCTTCATAAGTAATAGCTAAGCCTTCCCAAGGCAACCCTCTCCATCTTAGCTGCAGGCTCACCAGGAATGTGTATTTTACAAACAAACAAGCAAAGAGGATACAAAGTTCATTGCCTACATTATCTTCTCATGCCGACAACTGTGTGTTGAAGACATTTTTTGCTGGAGATTCATTCATTTATAAAATATCGATAGTATTTAAAAATATACTTATTCAAACTGAATGTCATAAAATGACTAAAAAGCGTCTCAAATTCACTCAAAAAAGGACGCAAAACAATAAAATATGACCTTAGATTCTAAAATGACAATAAAATTACTTATAAAACATACATTTCTACAAAGGGATGTACGTATGTAAGTATGAGCCTTGTCTGTGATTAACCAAGAAAATATCACACGTCATTGAAATCCGGGCCTTGTATATGACTAAAAATTTGTTTGGTTATCTTTTGAATAAAAGTGACCCGCACAGGAGAGGCACGTGATCAAAGGCTTGTCTTAGTCTTGTCCAGTGTGGTTTGCCGGTGACCGAGGAGGTCTAGACTCAAATCTTGTCCGGATACCCTGAGGTAGATATTTTCTAGCTCCGCACAAACTGCGGTTATAGTCCCTCTAAGTTCTACCTTCCTCATCCCTGCCCCACTAGTGTAAATATGCGGATAGCACGGACAGGAAGTGAAGGTAAAGCTCAAAATCAAAAGTGTACATAACTTTATTTGATCAAATTAACACTAGTCTTACATCGTCGAAACAAACATGATATTTTTATCGCAGTGGCTGAACCGTCTAAGGCGCTACTCTCGCGTAAGAATGGCCTGCTGATGACTGGGAGATCGAGGTTAGAATCCTTTTTTGGGTCTACTGAGGGCGATTTTTCCTAAATGATTTTACACTCTCTCTTTCACACTCTCTTCCTACGAAAATGTGGGTACATTTAATCTATATGCAACCTTACTCATCCCTAATACATTAGCATGATTAGTGCATAATCGTATAACCAGAAAGGGTGGTAAGACGCGGTGCTAATAAAATTTTAATCATGTAAGTTCTTTCTTAAAGTTGTGGGTATGCAGTCAATGTTTTTTTAAGCATCACGTATTACTACCCGTTAAGGTTATACATTTATGTATTAAATACGCTAATGTTTTTAAGAATGAAGAAGATTATATTTATAGGAAGTTTATTCGTATTTGCTTGAAGTGAGAGGTTAAAACCATCTTGGGGAAAAAATCACCCTCGGTACACCCGACAGAGATTCGAACCTTGATCTTCAGTCATTGGAAGTCTAGTCTAACATTCAGTTTTGAACAGTGAGGGAGTGATCTACCACCTGAACATTTATGTACTGATCTTTATGTTTAAAGTTATTATCAGAGATCTAAAAAAATATATAATGACCTACAGTAAGTAACCATTAGAACAAAATAACTTTCTACACTAGAATGTCGTGTGTTTATGGTACACTATAAACCACATGTTTGTATTTGATAGTTATTTTGGTCGTTAGCTCAAATGAAACTACATAAAAAAAAACCAACTACATAAATTGCTTAGGAGGAAGAGGGAAGGAGTGAAATAGAGAGACAAAGGGGGAAAGAGACAGAAAACACATACACACACAAAAAAAAGGAACCTCGTCTTCAACCCCTTAAGAGGAAATAATGTTCCAAACAAACGGCCGACATTTTCTCCCGGCCTTGTCCCATTCAACTTGACGTACAACCTTGTCGCGCTCTGCTCACCCTATTCGACGAGACACATGCCCCCTAAACACAGTGCACCCCAAAGGGGAAGGCCCTCCAGGGCGCATTCAACATATTTACTGGCATCCAACGAATTAAGGGAGAGGGGAGGGTCTATTTATTGTGTCAGCTTACAGGGCCCCCTTAAGAGTTGTAGGTGACGTTAAATGGCGGATAGGAGGAAAGGAATCGTAGTTTGTGGGAGAAAGAAGCGAGGAAGGTTGAGCGTGGTCGATGGGAATGGTAAGTACGATGAAAGAGCTATATACAAACCCATGACGTGTTTGCTAGAAGGATATACACGTGTGTAAACGTAGCACACAAGACCATTGATTGGTTCCTAACCTTTTCTAGATATTACACCCCCTGAACGAGGTGACATTAAAATCTTACGCACACATTTACAGTAATCAAAGAAACCCATTTCCTCATATCAATAAAAGAAATAACAATTATATACTACATTTTGATACGTACAAATTGGGGGTTTAATGAGTCTGTATCATTATATTTAACATGAATTCAACACTCACCTTACCTGATTCAGTGGTCACATGGTCTAAGGCGTCAACTCTTGTGTAATACTGGACTGCCAACGACAGGGAGGTCAAGGTGTCAATTCCGGTCGGGTGTATTGAAGTTTTTTCAAAATGGTTTTCTACTTTCTCTCCAAGCATATGTGGGTGCACTTTATCTAAGTTCAACCTTCCTAATCCCTAGCTCATTAGAGTAATTATTACACTAGCGTATAACCTGAACAAGTGGTAAGACGTGGTGATAAAAACACTCACCTTATGTGATAGTTGATTACGTAATTCGGGTGTTAGCTTCCAGCGATAAATATATGATACTATACATGCATATATACATACATAAATACATACACACACATATCTAATCACGCCATTCCCCTACGGGGTAGGCAAGAAACTGTGCATACAGCTAAAAAAACTCCGTACTTAATCCATCCTCACTAACTTTCTCCACACTTCCCTATCCTTGCATTCTCCCTTCACTTCAACAACTTCCATACACCGACTCACACAAGCTCTTTTATTCTTAAAACTCTTCAACTGTACAATATTAATTTATAAATGTACTATATTAATTGTATTAAGAAAAGGCGCTTAGAACGTTGTCTCGCACAGATAAGTTGTTGCAAATGGCATCAATTAATTAACCACCACAAGGTACACTGAGGAGGCATGAAACCGAAATTCCAATAAAGATATTGACGGAAATATCATCTTAAATGTCGGATCACAAGACAATGAAATAAGTTTGTCTTCTTAAAGAGATGATCCACTGACACAAAGCTGGAACCTTTTGCACTATACTGTGTTGAGGTAGCAATATGATGTGTTATTTTAATGTCTGGGGCCTAGCTTCGAGTTTATAAGAAGCACAGTTTTATTATCAGGTCAAGATTGAAAAACCCACGTAATCTAATATGAACGACCGCACATTAAAGTCCGAAAAATTTGAAACGTAGGTGGAAAGTCTCTCCAAGGGTTCAATTAACAGCACATTATAAGCATCGGTCAATTGTGGATTTTAGAGTTTCTGATTTCACACCAATGTGCTGACGGCGCGGCTGGGGGTTTGGGTGTTGTATCTGTTTTAGAGTTAAATTAGTTTTCAAGTCATAAACAGACATAGCCATATAATTCAGCTCCATTCGCAATATGATACAGTTTCTCAGTCAAATGACCTCACACTTATCTAAAAATATATAATCACCACAAAAACAACATTAGCACTTACTACACTAAAACTTCGTCTTGAATACCGTACTATATAACATTTGTCTTGGGAGCATACAACGTATATGAATTATACTAGGTACCCCTTAGGTTCAAACCACTGTTCCTAAGATTTATAATCACCTGTTTCGGTAGCCGCATGGTCTAAGGCGTCACTCTCGCAATAGACTAGACAGGGAGCTCGGGGTTCGAATCTCTGTCTGTTTTACTGAGGGTGGTTTTTACAAAATGGTTTTCCATTCCTCCTCCGAGCGATTGTGTGTATACCTATTCTTAAATTAAACCTTACTCATCCCTAACTCACTAGCGTAAGTATTACAGGTGCTAAAAAAAATTATAGTCTAACTAAGAATTTTTTGGAACAATTTTCTAACTGGACAAGAATTTTGTTGTTGTTGTAAACCAGTCGACAAATGAAAATAAATGGTACGGAACTCCGCACGAACTTTCTCGCTCTATTGTTTAGAAATGGAGATATTTACTCAAAATTCGTAATATAATATACACTATCAAACCTGAGAACAAACTGCGCTAGACGTACGTAAAACATTTTTTATTCGTGGTTTTAAATTTCATAATATTATTTTTAAGGAATTAACGTCTTCAGTTGTATATTTGGACCAATAAAAATATCGATATTGTGTAATGGTAGGGTGATTGTGAGATGAAATGAGGGACCTACAGTTTAACGTGGGATCCGAACCACGATGGAGGCCTGGCATTCCACACATTCACAAGTTGTGATTAATACACGTCTAGTCAAAGTTGAAGGAAGGGTTTGGCAATCGGATAAATTTGTGGATTGAACCCCGGACCCTCAGCAGAAAAGTCTGACACTTAGCCCCTAGACCACCAGGTAGCTCCCCATCAAAGAGTTGAGTGGAGTGTTGGGTCTTTTTAAAAAAAAAAAAAATGGGGTGTGGCTGTGTCATGGATACGGCCGTGTGTTGTACATGAATACTACAACGCCAAACTGTATTTTTGATCATATTTTTTTATTCTAACACCTTATTATATTCCCTGTCACTACTTTAAACTAATGTTTTATATACAATCGATAGATTTT
>CABFWB010001280.1:94478-124266 GCA_902151455.1 Timema bartmani
GAGGACGGGGAGATCGAGGTTCGAATCTCGGTCGGGTGAACTGGGGGTGGTTTTTACTAAATGGTTTTCCACTCTCCCTCCACGCAAATGCTAGTCCACTTCCTCTAAATTCAACCCTCCCAATTCCCAATCCATTAGCGTAATTAGTACTTAAGCGTATAACCCGAACGGGTAGTAAGACGCGGTGCTAAATATTAATATATATGTTGATATATGATGATAAGAATCAAAATTGTGCATTAGTGCTACTAGCAAAGTTTCTTGACACTAGAAACCTCATAACTAAACACATTTGCTTGCACAGCGTCTTACTACTCGTCTGGGAAATCCACATTTAACGTAAGAACGTAGGGGTAGCGAGAAAAAATGAATGTTTTTACGATTTTTACAGCAAAAAATGTTTTCGGCCAAGCTAAATCAAATATTGTTCCAGTAGAAATAGAGTTTAATTTTCTTCACACTGAGATATCAACAGTTTTTGAATATCTGTCATGAGCAAAGCGGCATTAGATGAGCAACTTTTTAAATGAAGAGAAAGAGTTGTCATTAAATTTCAGGACATCCTTGACAAATGTTCAACAATTGTTAATACCTATCACCATATGAAGAACATTAAACTCTTATGTTTCTACTGGAGGAATATATTATTTATTTTGGTCAAAAGAAATGTTTTGTGATAAAAACAACAAAAATACTCACCTTTTCTCATACACTTCCAATCACGCCGATGGAATTGAGATGAATATGATCGAGCTATAGAGAAAATGTACCCGCATTTGAATGAAAGAAGAGCGAGAAATATTTAGGGAAAATTATCCTAAATAGACCCAAAAGTTATTTGAGCCCCAACCTTCTCACTACCGGAAAACTTGACTATATGAGCCTGAAATGCGCGCTTCCACTGACACGAATATAAACACTTTCTGAACAAAATAAAAATAAAACATGGCGGAGTTAATTTTTAACTTACGTGGTTGTAGATGTGTCATAATTATGCGGCGCAGATAGTTATATAAAAAAAAAATTAGTTATATAAGTACACTACCAAAAACTATTTCAATTCTAAAACAGACACGGCAGCCAATCATCTGGTTTTGAGTTTATTCCTCGTTGTGAAAGGGGAATCCCTTATTTCACAAAATGATTCACTTTTGTGACCAATGCTGTGAAATCGCAATAAGGATTCTCTGTTCAATAGGCAGATGCATGACTGACTGAGATAAAATGTCGGACCAATTGTGAACACATTACAATAATATATTTTTATATCATTGCGTCTTACTATCTGTTCAGGCTAAACACACAAAAGATAATTACTCTAATGGAGTAAGGATGTGTATGGAAGCATTTTTAAAGGTTATCTACCCGCATTTGCGTGTAAGAAAAGTGGGAAATCATATACAAAAAACCTTCGTAGACTCGAAACTCAATCTTCACGTAATTTACAGTCCAGTCTAACATGAGCGCAATCCCTTAGACCGTTCGGCTACTGAAGCAGTTGAGAAGAATATTACTCTTGGTAGAGGGGAATGGCACCAGTAAAATGAAATCAACGTTAGCGATCCAACTCTTGACTAGGGAGACAAAGAGTTTACATACCTACACATGCATTTCCCCCCCTCATAAGTGGTGATCATGTGTAGAGGTGTGTGTGTGTGTGTGTGTGTGTGTGTATGGGAAGTTTGGAAATGTTGAAATCAAAGGTCAAATCTCCCTTCACTTCGAGTGAAGAATAAAAATTCTGGGTGACCTGGTGGTCTAGGGGTAAGGTGTCAGACTTCTGTGCTGAGGGTCCGGGGTTCAATCCTCGGTTCCGACACAGATTTATCTGATTGCCAACACTTGATTGCGGACACTTATTCACTATATATGTATATAAACCGGACACCTATTCACTATATATATATATATATATATATATAAACCGGACACTTATTCACTATATATATATATCTATACATATATATATATAGAATAAGTGTCCGGTTTATATATATTTATATATAGTGAATAAGTGTCCGGTTTATATATATAGTGAATAAGTGTCCGGTTTATATATATGGTCGTAAACGTCAGCAAAGTTACCTCATTAATTCAATAATTTACTTTTTGATTTAATCAATAGTTCTGTATGCGAACCAAATGTTATATTTAACTATAATCCTAGGTTACCCGTTCCATATTTCCTTGTAAACATTCATAGTATAGCCCAATAATTAAGCTCATTAAGAAAATTAATATTGTTGTAAAGAGTTGAGTTACTATAGATCAATTTATAATTATAATAAAAGGTATGAATAAAACAATTAGAAAGTTTACAACAAATTATTAGTTAGAAGCGTAATAAGAAAGGTAGTCAATGTGATCTTTTAGGGTCAAGCCCACAGTAAAAAAAAGTGAAATTTTTTCATCATATAAGCCTACTAGTACTCATATTAGTCATCCTAACTATGTCACTGCCAGTGTCGAATGGTTTCCCCCCCCCCGCCCCCCCATTTAATTGAAATATAGCGTGCGCTTTCTGAACCGACTGATTATATCCGTACACTACTTATAAACTAATTTAAATCTAGAAGACACAACATCCAGCCGCCAGACGTTAATTCATCACTTTGAAAATAGAAACCCACATTTCAGCAGTGATACATTTTTAGGTCATGCCTGGAGTTGAACCCAGGACCCTAAGCTCAGTAGACAAACAGACAAACACGCTGCCAATTGAGCTATGGTGTCGGACTGAATGGGGTATAAAATAGCATGTTCCGACCATTATGGATTCGATTAAAAGGGTCAATTTTTGTATCCTCTACAATATTGCAACATTTTCATAACACATTAATTACATGCCGTAGGATGTAATCATGATACATTCTGATAGGTCGTCATTGGTTTTACTTACTCCAAGCCTTTCTTTTTACCTAGATGCACCTAATGGATGATTTAAAAATTGAATGTTGTGTATTATGTCAAAAAGAAAACTTATCTTCGATTTATGCTTCGACTTTGAAACAGTAACCTTCCCAACTCAAACGGTTGCATAAAATTTGCCCTTCTTATTCCGTATCCATAGATAAGTTAATGTAAAGGGACAGCTCAAAGAAGCAGTAAGAATCTTATTAGCTCCGAGACAACAGCTCTACCCAGAATAATGAGTCAAAGCAGGTTGAGAATTGTTTACATTTGAATTATTTTATAGTCTTGGCCCTTAGCCTCCATATTTTGTCTTCAGCACCGCCCTCGTGAGAAAACTACGACCTGTCTCAAACAACATTCCTTCTTGGTCTCGGCTCAGGTGTAGAACGTTGATGAGCTCAGATTTAAATAGACGGTGTCTTGAGACCTATCTCAGATGGCTCGAAATTTAGTCTTGTTAAAGACTGAAGCTCAGGCGAGTTAATAATGATTCAAAATTCATAATAGATTTCGTCTCAGGTGCTTTAAAAGACCCATTTGCCTTATGAGCCCATCATCACCCCAAGCGTTACGCGTAAATTAGGTAGGTAGTACAGCTTGAACCAGACATAGTAGAGTCGTGCGGTTTTTTTTATTTCATTTTAGAAGACAGTGAAATTGAGACCAGTAAAAGTGTCTTTAAATCTTATATCAAATTGCCTACAATAAAATAAAAAATATGAATTAATTTTTTATTATTTTATTAAAGCACCGCGTTCAGGTTATACGCCTATGTATTAATTACACTAATGATTTAGGGATTAGGAAGCCTTAATTTGTAGAGGACATGCACCCTAAATTGCATGGAATGGGAGTGGAAAACCATTTAGGAAAAACCACCCTCAGTGCACCCTACCGGAAGTGAACTCCAACCTCCCCGTATTCGACAGTCTAGTCCAACACGAGGGTAGCGCGTTAGACCATGCAGCCACCCGCTTTGAGTAATATTAATATTGAAATGATGTAGTTCTATGTATTTATTGTATTAGGATTGACACCGGTTTATTTGTTGCCAAGGGAAGAATGGCCCACTTTAGTGGCCACATAGTCTTGAGGCGTTATTCTCACAGTAGGCTGAACGTTGATAACGGAGAGATCATGGTTTGAATCCTGGCCAGGTGTACTTAATTATATACAGTTATCTCTATTTTTATCTCTTAGTATGTAATTGACGTCCACTTAACTTATTTAAAATATTGTATTAGTTTTGAGCCAACTATAGTCTTCCTACAGTCCAATTTGAATAAGAAGGGCCTTTTATATAATACTAGCAAAAGTACCTGGCGTTACCCGGGTAACCACGCAATGCACCCCAACCAACGACTTTATTTTCTTCAAACAGACACAAAAAAAAATCTCTTAATTTTATTTCTTCTTACCCAGTTTTTAGTAAATTTAAACAAATCTAACCAAAAAATAATAATATTCCAGCTTCAAGGTGTACATGTTTGTGCACAGAAGCTACCAATTTTTAAAATTTCAGACTTTTGCATTTGGTAGAATAGTGCAATGCTCATGACAGACAAACACACTCTACATTAATTTAAACAAACTTTTTATTGCGTTTAAAAGTGATAACATTTGTCTATTTTAATAGTGTTATTTTAGATATATAGACAATAGCTATAAAAAGTGACAACTGAAGATCACATGACCTTACTTATGAATACGTTAATATAGATCTAGTAACTTTTTTAGCTTTCAGCTCTTCCTATGTAAATAGCTAATCCCAAACAGTTTTGTAATCAACTTATGATATAAATATATCAGTGAGTCAATTCTGTTCATTCCTAACTCCCCTTGCCACCGAAAAAAAAGAGAAAAAAGTTCTCCGGTCTTACTATTATCAATTTCCTTTCGGTTCTTTTATGGTTTCTTTTCTGTTTTGTTTTCCTTTTTTTTCCGTCGTGAGACTCATCTTCGTACATTGTTATTGTTTCAGAGACTATTCCCCTTTCTTGAATTTTTAATTTTTTCCATTCTCCCGTCAGACAGCGCCACTATCTAGTGACGTCACTGCAAACAAACGACGTTAACAGTCCCAGATGGCGTTGTCGGTCGACGTCGTGACGCTTTTCAAGTAATAAACTGTTCCGAGAGCGTTCGACAAAATAACATTTTCTTAGCATTCTACCTTATGTGTGTGTGTGTTTTTTTACCCCCTTTCATTTTCATTCCATTCTTTCTTCTTCGCATTCAAACAGGCCACTCGGAGTTCTCAGTTTTTTATTATTACTATTTCACCGTTTTATTGTGTTTTTTTTAGAGAAAAAAATTATCCTCGTTGGAATGTGTTTTCCTTGGAACAAAATAGGCATATGAAATCAATGTTTAATAATACCCCATTTTATTACTATACGATATTTTGCTTTCTTTGCTAAAAAAAAAAAGAATTCTGACAACAATTTAGAAAGTACTTGTAATTTTTTTTTAGCATTGCGTCTTACTACCCGTTCGGGTTATACGCTCATGTACTAATTACGCTTATGGTTTTAGGTATTAGCGAAGTTACATTTATAGGACATGACGTACTCACATTTTCGTGGAGGGAGAGGAAAAAATCCCTTCAGGACACCCGACCGAGATTCGAGCCTCAATTTCTCGTAATCGGCAGTCTAGTCTACTGCGAGTGTAGCGCGCTAGACCACGTGTCCATTGAAGCATGTGTTTGTTTTATTAATTAGAACAATACCTCAAAGCAAATTGGGTTATAAGTACCTAGGATCGCCAGTAAAGGAAACTCCAAGTCATCCGTACCTTTATAATCTATTCACTACGTTATTTACTAATTAAGAACGAATATCACTTTCCTAGTTCTCTTTAATCATCATTTAGTTTTTTAAATATATAGGCCAGACCAGGGCATCAGGGCGTTGATAAAGCCCCAATTTGGAAATAATTTGAGGAAATCTGAAAATGGTTTTAATCGCAATTTTTAAGGTTTGTAATGACTAAATTTAGTTCTTCCCCTCCTACAAGGTCTGCGTTCAGCGCAGTCTTGGAAAGATGGTGGTGAAATGAAGATTCGCATGAATATCTCGCTAAACTCTAATTTTACGGTAAAAATAATAACTTTACATATCTGTACAGATAAAATTCTCTATCAAAATAGTTGTAATGATATTTTTCGTAAAATATAATCTTTTTGAGCTATAGCTGCAAGAAGGCAACGATTTTCACAAAACTGCACGCAACAAAGGGGCACCCACCCATCCTATATTTCAATTTTTACGTCAAATACTACGTAAATTTAACAACTAAAAATTAATGTAATCAGTACATTTGTTACAAAATATTTAATGTTTTAAGCTCTAAAAAATAAATACTGATACAAAAATATTTTTTAAATTTTTTTTTAAGTTAGAATGAATTTAAGAAATAAAAATAAAAGGTATAGACGAAAGTCAAAATTAGAGTGGAAAAACATTGTGTGATGAATCTATAGGGGCTAGAATATTTCGGATATACCGAGTTCTTTCCTACATGGTTTAATACTCTCTTTACACGCAAATGTGGGTCCAATTACTCTAGGTTATACCTTTCTCATTCATAGCATAATAGCCAAATTGATGTAAATCGATTAGAAATAAATATATTACATTCACCACTCAACCTCCCCCCCCCCTCATGCACAAAGCCTTTTAATGCCTATTCAGCCTCTCCAAATACTTACACTAATAGAATAGGATAAGGAAGGCAGGACTTAAATAGTATGTACCCGCATTTGTGTGAAGGGAGAAAGGGAAACCATTTAGGGATATGCAACTCAATACATCTGACTAGGATTCGAACATCAACCTCCTTGTAACCGTCCAACCAAGACCAAACAATAATCAAACCTTAACCCGCGTTCCCACCGGGGCATATCCAAAACATTTAAATTTCAGAAAATAAATAGTAAGACTGTGTTAAATTTCATTTACTATTTTATTTTTTAGCATTTATAAATGATTGTTAGTGTTGTGGAAAAGTGGCAGAGAGTTGTAGTTGATTTGTTTACTGTTCTAATCGCAAACAGTGTCAATATTAACATTTCTTTGGCCACATGACGTATAATGTAAATAAAAACTACTCAAGAAGTGTCCAAAGACAAACAAAGGTTTTGTTGTTATGTTTTCTCAAACTCTTGTTTGCGAATTGGGGGAGAAACACGCTCTTCGAATGTGTACTCACCTAGTTTACACGAGCAAAGGTATCTGGAGTCCATCGATCATGAGAGCTAGCTTTATATTTTAATGTATATTTTAAAAAAAGGTTTGGGCTATTTACGAACTTTTAATTCCTACCGGTATTTTTATACTCATATATATTAGCACGTCTCACTGTCTGTTCGTGTTATACGCTTATGTATTAATTACGCTAGTGATTTTAGGGACTAGGAAGGCTATATTTATAGGAAGTGTATCAGAATTTGCGAGGAGAGAATGGAAAACCATTTTGTAAATACCACCCTCAGTATACCCGATCGAGATTCGAACCTAGATCTCCCCGTCATTGGCAGTCTAGTCTACTGCTAGAATAGCACGTTTGATCACGTGGCCACCTAAACAGGTATATATATTTATTATATTAGCACTGCGTCTTACTACCTGTTCAGGTTATACGGATATGTACTAATTACCTAATGAGTTAGGGATGAGTAAGTGTTGAATTTAAAGAAAGTGTAGCCGTATTTGCTTGGAGGAAGAGTAGAAAACTATTTGGGGGAAAAACATCTCGGCACACCTGACCGAGAGTCAAACCTAAGCTCCCTAGACATCGGCAGTCTAGTATGTTGCGAGAGTGATGTCTTGAACCATGCGGTCACCAAAACGGGTTACTCCGAAATAAATTCGATAATTTGGTAACAGCGAGGAGATTAGCGTTCAAATCCCGCTCAGGTGTACTGAGAAGTTTTTTTTTCCCTTAAGTGGTTTAACATCCTATTTTATGCAATACGAGTGCTTATCTTCTAAACTTTATCTTTCTCATCCAATTGGATTAAATACACAAGCTATAGTTGTTAAATACGGCTATAGACTATATAGATATTTTATTCCTTAAATTGAAAAACGTCACCTGAACACGGGAATCTACCCAGGTACCTTTAGCTTAATATGCCAATGCTCTAACCCAGGGGTTCCCAAACTTTGCGTCGTGACGCCCTTGGGCGTCGTCGGTCTTAGTCCAGGGCGTCGCGGCTATAAGTAAAAACTAAAACTTATAATGTGTAGTGAAATACAACGTGCAAATTTTCAATATGTGTACTCGAATATATTTTAAAGAATGGAATAAATCATACAAGAAACCACATGTTTCGCCACCTATGAACAAACTGTACACATGATATCATGTACAGTAAACACATGTCTACTCTAATTCCTTCTACTTAAATTGAGTAATTTTGTTCTAATTTTGTGTTTTTACTTTTAAAAGAATATAAGATAGTAATGCAAATGATATACATATATATTTTTTTTAAATCTACCAAATCGAGTTTAGCCATTTTTAAAAATACTGTGTATAGGGGGCTCGCACGGAGAATCTGAAGGGTTGTGCGGTCTCAAAAAGTTTGGGAACCTGTGCTCTAACCACTGAGATATCCAGAGTCTTCCCGTACCAAGGGGCATTCTTCACAAATGTGTCTCTTCCTAGCCCTAGCAGTGTAAATATGCGAATAGCCCGGACAGGTAGTAGATCTAAGAATCGTGATTTGTGGCTATACCTTACTCAGACCTGATCACTGAGGGAATGGTAGGCTATATACCAAGGTTTCTCAAACCAAATACACCTCAGCCTCACTTGGAAACTAAGATTAGCTGTAAAACTTCACTAGAACAATACATTTATTGGAAAATTCGTGGGTTAAAATCAAAACAAACATAGAGAAAGCAATTTTCACGTTGATTACCAAATTTTCTTACGTGAGTTTTGTAGAATTTGTGAAGCATAAAAAGAAATAAGCGTTTTATAGGACACTATTAAAATGTTAATTTTATGGTTTTTAATTTGATGAAATTAAAAATATTATTTAACTTCCTACAACCCACTTTGATGGCCGCATGGACTAACGCACGCGCTACTCTCGCAGTTGACTAGCCTGCCAATAACGAATGGGGAGATTTAGATTAGAATCTCAGTGGGGTGTACTGAGAGGTTTTTTTTTCAAAATAGCTTTCCACACTCTCTCCATGCAAATGCGGGTACACTCCCTATAAATATAACCTTACTAACCCCTAAAACTATTAGCGTAATTAGTACATAAGCCTCAAATGGTTAGTAATATGCTGTGCTAAAAAAAAAGGTCAAATCATTATGTTCAAAATGCTAATGAAATAACTTCACGATAAGTCACTTTTATGAAAAGTGAAATTTAAATCTTCTATACTATTTTCTAAATTGTCTTAAGAAAGGTAGGAACTCCTTCTGCAATATCTGGAAAACACATGGCATTTTAGATCAAGAAAATAGTGGTGGCCCAGTTTGAAGACATTCCTTGAAAATCGATGTCCCAGCCTGCAAGGCCGTAGCCAGCCAATAATTTCAGGGGGGGTTTGGTGGGCCCATCCCCCAATTGATGGAGGCTAGAAAAAATTCTAATTAAAAAACTGTTCTAGAAGCTATCTGAAGTGTTTTTTAGGGCAACACTACCCCCAACTATCGAAGGCTAGGACAAATTCTAGTTATTAAACAGATCTAGAAGCTCTCTTAAGTGCTTTTTATGGTAACATAACCCATTAACTGCCTGAGGCTATAGGAAAAATCTCTATATCTAAACAACTCTAGAAGCTCTTTAAAGTGTTTTTATGGTAGCATGGCCCCCTAACTGCCGGAGGCTAGGAAAATTCTATATATTTAAACACCTCTAGATGCTCTCTAAACATTTTTTATAGTAGCATAGCTGTTGAAGTTAAGGAAAAATTATAAATATTAAACACCTCTAGGAGCTCTCTGAAGTGTCTTTTATGGCAACATAACTCCCTAACCGCCGAAAAATAGGAACAATTCTAAATATTAAACACCTCTAGAAGATATCTGAAATTTTTTTTCACTACAACATAACACCATAACTGCCGAAGGCTAGAAAATATTCTAAATAGTAAACACCTCTGGACGCTCTCTGAAGTGCTTTTTATGGTAACACAGCCCCCCTAATGTGTACTTGTACGTTAATTTTGAGATTGTTTGAACCATAAATAAAGCCATATATATTTTGTTCATAAAATTATCGGGGGGGGGTTTGAACCCCGAAACCCCCCCCCCTGTCTACGGCCTTGCCAGCCTGGATAAGTCATTGATCCACACAGTTTTTAGATACTTTTTCACCAGTTATTTCAATTCCTGCATTAAATATGGCTGCGCAATGATTAATAGAAGAATTTTAAAAAATGAGAGCGTATTTTTGGTCACCCATCGGTCATAATTTCGTTCTGTAATTTTGGGGGCAGCATCTTTGACGCGGTGACCAGGTCGCAACTCGCAAGTACGACTTGTGTTACTTGCATGTATTTCCTTGAATGAAAAAAAATAAAATACAACAATTCAACAAGCGCGTGCGAGTGATTAGAGACGAACTGTAATTTTATAAGGAAATAACACTTTCTAAGCGCAATTTATAAGTCCACATTGACTCAAAACAGCTCACCATCCAGGAAATAATTAATCAGCCTCGAAACACTAAAGAAATAAATATTGAACTTTATTATATTTTATAGCAAATACTAGGAAATCCCAAGTAAACAGAGAAACTTATTGGACAATAATAACTTTCGTTGAGAAACGTGATTCGTATAGCTCAGTAATTGAACACATCTTTATATTAGCTTCGCGTCTTACTACCCGTTCGAGCTATACGCACTTACGCTAATGTGTAATGGTAGGGTGATCGTGAGATTAAATGGAGGACCTACAGTTTAATGTGGAATCCGAAGCACGGTGAAGGCCTGGCATTCCTCTCATTCACAAGTTGTTATTAATACACGTCTTGTCAGAGGTGAAGGAAGGGTTTGGCAATCAGATAAATCTGTGCCGGGACCGAGGATTGAACTCCGGACCCCAGCACAGTGATTTAAATTGTCTACCATTAAAATATTATGATTGATTTTAAACGAAATGATGTTTCTGAAGCCATGCAGAAAATTTCCATTCGTTATTCTCGAACACATTTTTTTTTTAGTTAAAGCATTAGTGTATGAGAGCAAAAATAATTCTAGTAAGATTTTTATTGACAAATAGAAAAAGGGGCTAATTTTCACCCATACTCATTCATGAAGTTTCTCAAGTGGTGATCTTGAAGCTATTTTGCGAAGCGGGCTGCAACTTTACTTGACGCATTATCACTTAAGACACCATTGTATGAAATAGAGGTAGTAAAATGAGCAATTCAGTCTTCGAGAACTATTGTTTATCTACTGATAACACTGCCTCTCTTTCTTTGATGAGTTCAGTAACTTTAATATTTGCGCCTTGAAAACAATGACTGGCTTTTTAATTTTACCTTTCTCTTGTTTTCTATTCTAGATAGACATATGCTGCCAAGGGCTTTCTTAATCTACATTCTTGTAGAAAGACTCCTATAAGCCATTTTCATGACCAAGCCAAATAGTTGTAGATGATTTATAGAAAATATATTTACAAAAAAAAACTTTTTAAAGATAAAAATATTAATTTTGTGACATTATAGAACTAATTTTAGAATTATTGAAGAATGTATAGTTTTGTAACGTTATATCTTAAAAATTCGCTGAAGAAAACGTAAATTCACTAACGTGGGAAATACTATCTTGACCGGTTGTGACGTCACAAGTAGGCAACGTCTTTAAATGCATTTTTATTTGAGACTGTAAAAAAGAAACTGCCAGTACAAAGCACTTTTTTTTTACGTTTATAATAATTGTTAAAACAATTAGGGCAGTGGATTATTTGCAACAATTTTACAGTCGTATTGACTCCTTAAAAACTCTAGCAAACACACCCATAATACTCAGTAGTAATTCGTTGCTTTTTTTTTTATCGTCGCTTCCCTTTTTCTCCAGTTCTTTGATGACTGTCGAGACATAACAGGGTAGTGACATCATATTGTTTAACATCAGAGCGTACTGTGTCGCTCTTATTACTCCACCCCTTCCTGTTCTATTATTAATGCTACTAGTATCCCCGGACCTTGGAAAACCCCCCCTCTATCCATGAATATTCTCAGTTAACTCCCGTAACCCAGCCCTTCGCTCTCCAACTTTTCTCTAACCCTAGAGCACCAACTTCTTAAAGATACTTAAAAAACATCAAAACAAGGTCACCAAAACAACAACCATCTAAATACATTGCCCACTATAAAAATGGGAGATTTTGTTTCACCTCTTTCAACTCTGTGATACTCCTAATATGGACATGCGCCCTTTTTAGACTCACTCCTATTGTCTTCATTTACGCAAGGGAATTTCTACGTAGCAGTATTTTTAATGGGGTTTCTAGGAGAGGCGAAAGGGGTTTGGGAGGGAATTTTGAAGGTGGTATAATTTATTCATAACTCTATGCATGGTGGAAATATGAGTGCATTAAAAGTGGAGTCGGTAGAATAGAGCTAGAGGATGGTTGTAATTAGATGGAAGTAGCTCGAAGGAGCGTTGTGACAGTCAAACTGAGAGGTGATAAGGGTGGCTGCCAAGAATGTGTTCGGAACGTCAGACGTACTAGTGGGTTGAAGTTGATTTTGAGCAAAAATAAATACAATTACTTATTATTTGTATGTCTCAGAAAACAACGATATTTTGCTAAAATTATCACCATATTCTTTTCTTTTTTTCTTTATCACCCGCGTCTTACTACCTGTTCAGGTTTTACCCACATGCACTAATTAAGATAATGTTTAAAGGATGAGGAAGGCTACATTTAGAGAAAGTTTGCCAGCATTTTCGTGGAGGAAAAGTGGAAAACAATTAGGGTAAAACCACCCTCAGCACACCCAGTCGGTATTCGAATCCATATCTCCCCATCATCAGTAGCCTAGTCTGTAGTGAGGGTGACGCCCTAGGTCATGCGGCCACTGAAGAAGATTTCTTCTTGGAAATCCCTTCAAAATAGGCAATAATAATATGTAATACTGTAATTAGCTGTATACAAAGTTAACACGCCTTAAATACATTTTAAATAGCTGGTTTGAAGTTCACTTTCTAAACATTGGCCCATATTAGCATAAAATATACAAACTAACCGAATATTGGGATTCATAGGAGAAGTTCAAGGTACAAATTCCGTTTGGATATACTGAGAATATGTCTAGCCATGTAATTTTCTACTTTTTTCCATGTAAGTTCAGGCATAGAGAAAGGAATACATTTCTCTATGGTTCAGGTGCATCTACTATAAACCATCCCATTCATATGATTAAATATAGGTAGCCGGTAGAGGTATTAATACGTGGTGCATAAATAATCAAATCAATTAAAATAAAAAATATTTTATAATATTCAACCTTGACAAGATACCAACTATTTAACTTAAAGCAATCAAAGTGTATACCATCTGTGAGCATGCAGATTTATAAGAGTAAAATTCTAAGCTTATTGAACAGTCAGAAAAGGTTATTCTTATGAGGAGCTGACTATAGATTATAGAGGCCTATAATTGATTAATATATCAATATTAGTTTAGTCTAACACACAACAGAAATTCTCCACCATTAATCTAAATTATTGTAAGTATTGTAAATAGTGAACAAACATGACCATTTAGTAGTAAATAATAATATCGTCACCGTACTTAAGTAGCTATGGTGATATACCACAAGTATTGAGGACCAAGGTTCGATTCCAAGTGGTGTCGACGTAAATATTTACTATTTGTTTACAGGTTCGTCCTGCTATCCAGTTAGTAATTATCTAACTATCAGATATTTTTAAAAATATAAATATATATACCCATACGTGTGTCTTTTGTTAAGCTAGTTTGTGTGTGTTTGAACGTTCACTTTAAATATCTAAATAAAACAAAATGTCCTGCTCTATATTTGTGGAGTGAAAGGAAGGGAGGGGGAAGTTTAAAACATCTTCCCTCATTGACAAATAACTTGAATACAGTGAGTCGCTTACGCATTTATGAAAAGTATAAATATGTTGCCCAGTGGTTTTGATATATATATTAAAAAAAATAACTCCTTTCACTGTTATCTTTCTCACTCTCATGTGCGTTGTTTAAAAACTACAACTTAAGGAACAGGTTTCTGGAATGCGTTATATAAATAAACGAATAAAAAAATTAATAGTACAAATTAAGAAAACAAACACCACGAGAAATAGAGGAGAGGATAAGTAAGAAGAAAAAAAAAGACAAGAAGGATGAAATAAAGAAAAGAAAAAACACGCAAAGGAGAGAAGGGGTAGAGTAAGAAGAAAACAGAACATGGAGGTTGTGAAGCTCGTATACCGTAGAGAAGTTTAGTGGGAGGTTCGAGATTTGGGGTTATTTCGATCCTAGACTAGAAGTGTGCTTAGGAGGGTACACAGGAGCGGGTTGGAGGGGGGGGTAGGGTAGAATGAGGTGGTGATTTGGCCATGCTGGCAACAAACACAAGAAATGAAGATACAGAAAATTGAGGTTTCGCTTTAAGGACTTTTCAAGAAAACTCTTTTTATCTCTCATCGTAAATTTTTTTTATAATATATATTTTTTTTTTTTAAAGAGAGTTTTGCTTTACGATGCCGCAGTTGCGTATGAAACAAGTTAAACAAGTCCGGGGCGTGGGGGCGTCGTCGTCACCCGTTGCTTTTGTGGATTGTTGTTGCAAAATACACTTCCGGGAAGCCGAGTGTCATATTTATATGTCTACGTAACATTCAGCTCTTCACCCCGTGCAGCTTTAGAACATTAATTAACTTTGAAATAAATCCACTGAATAGTAATAATAATATTAATAATTAGATAGTTGATTACTGATAGTTAATCCCTTTAATTAGGTAAACTTATCCTACGCAGTCTACCTAACAATAAAAGCAAATATGTAATATTACATAAATTTATATTAATTCAAGTCTTGGTAAAATATAAAACTAATTAGCACGAGTTTGTGAATAGTAATTCCGGTAAACAATCACGACTTACCTAAATTAAAACTGATTTGAACATTTTAAAAACTAATTTTTAATGGCAATAATTGTGATCCATTTGTTTGGGAGAAGTGCATTCTAATATATTTATTGCCAGTCCAAAGGGACAGGATAAAGATGAAGAATTTTAAGGAAATACATAAGAAGAGAGTATAAAACTATTTTATTCTGGCGTGTTAACCACCCTCCTAGCACTAGCAAAGCAAAAATTTATTCCCAAGGACAGTGAAACATATCCATTAAATTCTGTTTATATTTAAAAAAAATTTTTAGAGAAGAGCCGAAATAAACCTCTTACTTTACAAATTGAATTACAAAATCTTTTGTTTTAGATAATATGTTAAAACTCATTTCCAAGTAAGCATATGATTATTTTTGTTACGTAAATGAGGATAGTTACAATTTAGTAATGGCATGTCATTATATTTCATTTGGCTTGTAATTTGAGTTATAAATTAACTTTTTAGTAGAGTTAATGAATTCGAAACCTTGGTTTAGTACTATTAATAAAGGGAGTACAGAAGTTGTTAAATTATTGCCCTTTGTTGCACTAAAAATATTGTATTGCTCATCAGTATGGTATTTAAATCATAAAATAATTAATAATTAAAAAGTTTTTGTTCTATCGAATGAACCATACACTTCCAGGTATATGTTTTTTTCCCAGGAAATTTTGAATCAAAAAAATCTCTGCAGTGGCGGCTTACGGTGGCGGAGTTAAATTGTAGAGGTGGCACCTATAGGTAAGGTTAGTGGTTAAGTCGATTAATACTTCAAAATACATTGTGTTAAGAAACTAGTGTGTTATAATAAGGGGGTAAAGGACATGGGGTTGGGGGTGGGATAGATAGGAAGCAAGGAGAATATAGGGGAGACAAATATCAGGCCAAACTTAACATTAATTTAAATAACTTATTGATGCTTAAAAAATTGAAGCATGATTTATAAACATAACGGGTCAATAAAAGCTCGCATTCACTTGTTTATCTACTACTTTTTTATAGCATCACGTCTTACTACCCATTCGGGCTATACGTCTATGTAATAATTACGCTAATGTGTTAGAGAGTGGAAGGTTGAATTTAGAAGAATTACACCCGTGAGTGTAGAAAACAATTTAGGAAAAACCGCCCTCAGTGCACCTGACCAGGATCAAACATCACTCTCCCTGTCATCGACAGTCTAGTCTATCGCGACAGTAGCGTTAGACCGTGAGACCAACGAAGCTCGTTTGATGTTTCTGATGTTAACGTCCTCATAAGAAAATAATCCTAAGTTTAAACGTTGACATTTGGGATATCTTTATCTCGATTACATTATTTCCATTTAATCAGTTGACATTATTTTAAAGAAATAATAAATGAAAATTTTCCGTTTTGGACAATTTTACGGGAAAACAAAATAGGGAAAATTTTCCGTCTCCCATCTCTACTACCAACTGAGCTAAGGTGTCGGACTGTATGGTTAATATCGATTGGTAGATAATTAGTATGGCTACGCCGGTGAGTATCACTGCTTGAATACACGATTCGGTGGACAAATGGCGTAAGACGTCACTCTGCCGATGACGGGGATATCGGGGATTCCAACCCCAGTTATGTGTACTTAGGGTGGATTTTACAATTCTTACTCCACGCAAACGTGGGTACACATTCTCTAATTTCTACCTTTTCCCTAACACATTAGCTTAGTTAATGTATTATGTATATAACCCAAATGGATATTAATGCAAGGTGGCAAAAAAAATTAATGGTGCACACGAATTGTGGAGTAAAAATAAAATTCTTAATGACTTTGTTCAAATTGGAAAATGAAGGTAAGGTTAGATTATATTAGGTTAGGCTGGACTAGGTTAGGTTAGGTTTGACTAGGTTAGGTTGGACTAGGATAGGTTAAACTAGGTTAGGTTAGGTTAGGCTATGTTGGGTAAGGTTAGTGGTTAAGAATTGAATGGGATTACAGGCTGTTCCGCAATTCATGTGGACAGGCTGGCAGGTATACTTTATTCCCTAATTCGAGTGGGCCCTAAATGAATGTCTGCTGACAGGTATATCTTATCCCGGAATTCGAGTGCACCCAAAATTAATACTTTCTGAATATACCAAATATCATAGCAATAATATACAGAGTGGGGCGGAAACAATTAGTTGATCTATACTGAGGAAAATGGCAGACAACGTGCTGAGTTTTGACAAAAGTGCGGCGGAGCTCACCTGAGTGACATTATCTTAAAAAAGTGAAAAATTGTAGTGTGTAGTTTGCTTCTATTTAGTTATTGAATATAAAATTTTCAATTCAAGTGTTAATTTTCGGGTTACTAATCGTCCAATTGTTTCAGCCCCACCCTGTACAAAGCTTAAGTTTACTACCAAGAGTTTTAGGTGAGTGGGTGTAGCGCCTGACTCTGAATCTAAGGGCCGGTTTCATAGTCAGACTTATCACGCCTCAAGTAGGTACTATACCACATCTACCTAAACTCGAATGGACTGGGCCAGTATCGCATATGAAACTGGCCCATTCCATTCTGTTCAAGGTAGGTGTGGTCTCGTATTTAGTACAGCGCCGCACTTGAGGCGTACTAAGGGCCAGTTTCATAGTCAGATTTAGTACGCCTCAAGTGCAGCGCTATACTAAATACGAGACGTCACCTACCTGAAATTGAATGGAATGGGCCAGTTTCATAAGCGAAACTGGCCCATTCCATTTTGGTCTAGGTAGGTGTCGTCCTGTATTTAGTATCGACTCGCACTTTANGGTCATTGCTACTACAGCGGTGTCATTTTATATTCGCTCTTCAGATGTTTTTTGTGTATTGCTTTTAATATATTTCTCTTATTCAATAAGGTTTAATAACCACTTCGGTGACCACGTGGTCTAACGCGCTAATTTCGTGTTAAATCAGACTGCCGAAGAAGGAGAGATCGGGGCGCAATCCCAATCTGGTGCACTGAGGGTGGCTTCTCCTAAATTGTTTTCCACTCTCCTTCCACGCAAATGCAGGTGGATTTCCTCCTAATTAAGCCTTCCTAATCCCTAGCCCATTAGTGTAATTAATACATATGTCTGTAGCCTGAGCAGCCATAATATATTCACGACCTTGGTTTACTTGAATGACAGCTCAAAAAGTTACTAGAAATAGTCCCTAATACATCCCTACGCTAACAACTGGCATTTGTCACTTTGGATAGCTGTAATTAACACATATGGTAATGTATGAATGTGATAGATGTTAACCACAATAATTTAGGCCAACATTATTTATATATATTTGAGATCGGGCACAAAGATTATTTATCAGTCTATTCAATTAAAAATAAATATTCACAACACTTTCACAAAAGTTCTAACGAACATAGATTCAAAATGGTGACCGGCGAATCTTGTGAACATCAATCACATGACAAAATCTAATTTGGACAATAAAGTCGGCGAAAAAAGGACAAATAGAGAAACCAAATTATAAATGGTAAAAATGCGGTCTTAGAGCTTCAAAACGGTTAGGACAATCACACGGAATATTTTTAACGTAATTTGAATTAGGGATATTTAAATAATTAAGACTTTATCAAAAGGAGAATACCAGGTATTTGCTTCCTTATAATATTTGGATTTAAAAATACGAAATAATAAATTAAACTAAAAATAGTTCTGACATAGCAATTATTTTACAAATACATAGCAGGAATCCACAGCCACATTTTTACCGTCAGGACACACATAACAAAGCATTTACAAGCTAGCGTAAAAAAATGTTAGGAAGGGGGACAGTTTGAAAAATACTAACCTTTTATTGCGATCTACATTAATAACATTTTATTACATTTACGTATGACTAGGCATATGAATATATGAGTATTTTTAAATGAGAAGATAGTTAGGAAAAAAAGAAATTATTTTTGCAATCAATATTGATAACATTTAACTATATTACTAGTATAAAAAGTGACAGCTGCAGATAGCACATGACTTGACGTATGAATATATGAGTTGTTCTAGTAACTTTAATAACTTGTAGATAGTATTCTATTACCGAATTCATAATAAACAACAGTAATCTGATATGATTTCTATACCGTTACATAACTTAAACTTACTTATACAAGGAACGAAACAGATTGTTAAGTTAGAATCAACTTGACAATCTGTTTCGTTCCTTGTATAGTAAGTAAGTTATACATCTCCTTACCACAATCACAAAACGAATATTATTAAAATAATTAACACTGACAAAACAAAGGTGGAATTAAGGGTCGTTTCAACATATTTGATTTTAAGTTTCAATTTCAATTTAATTATAATAAATTAATGAAGGATAATAAAAATACAACTAGCAAAGTAATTTTAATACAATATAGCATTGATAACTATAATGAGGGTTGAATAATATCTGGTTTTAAATATATTGAAATATTACAAATATCAAATATTTTTCTTGAAATAATTAGTCAGTTATTTTTATTAACTATAAACTTTTTTGACTGTAGATAACACAATTTTAAAAACTACTGAATAAAACCTTATTTTAATGTAGGCTATATATAAAAAATAATTTTAAGAAATATTGGCGATAGTACGCTGCGTGGAAAGTTATTGTAGAGTAAGGTGAGGCAAAAGTGTGCGTTGGGTAAGAGTACGCATTGGCTTTATTTCTATTTTGGCGAAATAAGAGTTGGCCATATTGTTTGGTTTAAGGAAGGTGTTATGGCAAATAAGTTGCTCACATAGTTTGAACAGAATCTGTTAACACACTTTCAAACAATGCGGAGAGTTTTGATTTCTGATGTAATTTGGCAGTATTTAACAAACGTTATAATTATCTATATCAAATATTTGTTAAAATTAAGACGTGTTGTTATCTTTCAAAAGAGTGGTTTTTAGTGCAAACAAAGATGTCTACATTGTTTAAGAAGTTTCTCACTGGGAGACAACACTTCCCGGATAGTTGTAGAACTATGAGTGGAGCAAGGGGGGCTCACAAAGGGGCAGGGCAGAAGTACACACTGTGTATTCTTACCCCAACTCTTGATTACGAGTATTTCTCGCTTTATATCACTCATTGCGACCATTTTTCCAAGAAAAAGAGGAAAAAAAGAGGTTACACTATAATGTGCCCTGACAGCAGCACTTATACCATTCCCTAAAAGGATAGAAAATTAAAATAGAGAGGGAAAAAAAATCTATAATCATAACAGAGATATAATTTAAAAATAGTTTTATGATGAAAGAAGAAAGTAAAAATTCAATTGGTCAAGCTAAGAAATCATTGTTCAAATCTAAAATTAATACTCCAATTATGTCTTTGGCAAACAAAATTAAAAACCAAGTCAAAAGTTAATGAAGCTATTTTCTGCCCTGGTTTTAAAGACAGTATGAAGATCCACGTCTAAAAGACTGGGTTCATTGCAAGAGCTGCACAATGGTGGCATAAAGCTTGTTCTAATTTTGAAGGGTCAAGTGAATTTATGTGTGACTTTTTAAATAAGTTTGAAATAATCTTTAAGAATGTTTCTCAAGCAGATTAAGTCGAGAAAATGGAATTTTTCAACGAGTTATTATGTTCTTTATAAAAATAGTTTTAATAGTTTACATGCTTAAGTTTATTTTATACAGATGTTGCTAGCTATGTTTAAAATCAGCAATAATATCTATAACACCTTTTTGTATCTTGTAAAGTTTTATAATGTAAAAGTCTATGTTATAAATTATTTTTCACAATATTTTATGATGCGTACTTTTACCCCGTAACGAACGTACTCTTACCCCACCTAAAGGGCAAAAGTATCATTTTGACAAATTTTGTAATTTTTAAATAATTTGCTAAAATATATATATTTTTAATTAATAAAAATGGTTACTTCAATGACAATAAAATGAAGATGGCTATCCCAAAAATTGACCTAATTTGATATATATGTTTAGCTTATACATGTGTTTAAACGTTGAGTCCTCTTTCCCCACTTTACTCTACTTTTTATTTGAGGTAGTAAATATGCACTTCTTGAACTGACTGATTATATCAGTACAAGAGAATTTCTATGAGCGAGAGCAAAAAAATAGCAGTTTTGCCAGGAAAGATATATTCTCATAGCTTCAAGAGTTCTTTCACATACCACAATTGACATGGGACCGATGGCTTTAGTTCCCCTACGAAGGAAGTTGTGCTACGGATTTTTATTGCTCAAGAAAAATCGTCGACCCCAGCTGGGTTTGAACCCACGAACATCGGGCACTGAGGCGAGCACTATACCTTGAAGACTGACAGTCAGTCGTTTTTTAAAGTTTATATTTTATAGATTTAATTTTTAAGTAGATTTTATAATAATGAATCAATATTCATTGTTATAAAACACAAATATATAAGAGGTCACGGTACACCAACGCTATGAGCGTGTGAAGGAAAGATTTTAGCCCCTGCTGAGGTCAGAAGAGCCTATGGAATATATGGCTATGCTGTGATGTTACCACTATTAGCTTTTTTTTTCCTCTCTCTCTCTCTCTTTCTATGAACGTTGTTATTCATGGGGACTGACTGGTCCGTAGCGAGAATGTTACCCGCAATGCAGACACGATAAGTATTCATGTGCACGGCCTACCACAAGGTTGTGCCCTAGAGCTGCTGTGGTGGCTCTATGGCCGGGATGTTGGTACCAATGGCGATATGGTATGGGAACGTTATTTATTATTAACTTTTAGCTCAGCAGATCAAAAAAAGTTATCGGGCTCAATTTAAAAAATAAGGACGAACGTGTATATAAATGAGTTAGATTGTGTCTCTAATTAATAAGTCAAGGTATTGACTGACAGACCTAATGGGAAGACCTTGCCGCAGATGAGAGGATAAAATTAGAACGAACCTGAAAGAGATATGGTGTAATGAGCTGGAGAGGATAGAGCTATCTCAAGATAGAGATAGGGTGTAATGAGGTGAGCTGGATGGAATTATCTTCAGATAGGGATAGGGTGTAATGAGGTGGGCTGGATGTAATTATCTTAAGATAGGGATAGGGTGTAATGAGGTGGGCTGGATGGAACTAATTCAAGATAGATACAGGTTGTAATGAGGTGGGCTGAATAGAACTAGCTCAAGCTAGAGATAGGTTGTAACGAGGTGGGCTGGATAGAACTAACTCAAGATAGATAGATAGATACAGGTTGTAATGAGGTGGGCTGAATAAAACTAGCTCAAGCTAGAGATAGGTTGTAACGAGGTGGGCTGGATAGAACTAACTCAAGCTAGAGATATGTTGTAACGAGGTGGGCTGGATGGAATCAGCTCTGGATAGGATGTAATGAGGTGTACTGGGTGAAATTAGCTCAAGATAAGGAACAGGTGTAATGAGGTGTACTGGGTGAAATTAGCTCAAGATAAGGAACAGCTGTAATGAGGTGAGCTGGATGGCATTAGTTCAAGATAGGGATAGGTGGTGTACCTTAGTAAGTAGTCTAAAGCAAATAACTCTCGAGACCCTAACGTCATAGAATAACTAATTTGAGTCTATATAATCTACGTGCTAGGAGGGTGATTATTGTGTATAATCTAGAAATAATCTAGAATGAGCAGCTACTAATAGAATCGTTGAATCTATTAAAGAAAAATCTTCACTCTAACGTATTTTTTTAAATTGTTACATTTTACATAGTATGTTTTGCATAGCCATATTAAAATAGAGGAAAAAGTAGTAGTAAAATTAGAATTAGTGTGACGAAAAGAAAGCGTATCCAAAGGAATAGATCACACGTTTAAAACCTCACCCCCTAGATGATTTGAGCTCTGACATTCTCGTCGACGGTGATTTGGTGTGATGCAAGACCAATGCCTAAGACCGTTTAACCCCCCTACATTTAATATAAATAATAATCAGGGAGTCGTGTGGGTCTTGAAATGTTCACTCCGTTTACCCTGAAAGGCAGTAGTAATTCCTTGATGGCTTACACTAATTATCTTATAAGCTACGCACTAGTTGAGAAGTGTAAGGTAAGCTTACTACTTTAAATGGTAAAGGGAGTGTAAGTGAAATTTGGGGAGGGCTTGAAAACAGAATGTTTCCCATTTTTATCATATTCACACCCACGTCAGTTTGCACGTGATCTAAATATCAAGTTCATGTGGTCCGGTTTTCTGGCGATGGACAGTTTGATCCTCAAATTACATCCGAATAGACTGAGGCTGATCTTATCTTTATGATTCTCCACTATCCCTTTACGAAAATTAGGATATTCTAAACGCTACCTTCCTCATCCCTACCATATTAATCGTAACAAACATATCTTACCACGCCATTCCCTTACAAGTTAGGCAAAAAATTGTGCCTATAGTTCAAAAAACAACTTCGTACTTATTCCATTCTCACTAAATTTCCCCCACACTTCCCTATCCTTGCATATTCTCTTTGCCCCAACAACATCCATATACCAAGTTATTGATGCTCTTTCATTCTTAAAACTCTGAATGTGGCTTTTTCACACATTCTTCTACCAGATTTAGCCACGCTTTACATGGCCTACCCCTTTATTTTGATCCGCACACTCTACCTTCATATATTTGCTTTATCACTTGATCCACACTCATCCTCTCAACATACACAAGCCAACATAAGACGCTTCTTTCACATTGACTTATTAGATCCCTTTTCAAACCGCACTCCTTCAGCACCCCTTCATTACTTACTTTGTCCATACCAGTTTTAACACATACATTTTTTATATACCTTATTTCAACCACATATATTTTTTATATACCTTATTTCAACCGCATTCGCCTTGCTCTTATGTTTCTGTTTCTCCTGACAAAACCACATTTCACATCAATGAAACAATGTTGGTGCTAGCACACTTTTATATACTGTCATGTTTGCCTCTTTCGATACTAAGAGTTTGTTTGGGGAATATACAATAATTAGCGGACCGATTGTTGGAAATGATTAGACTACAACTATCATTTACCTATCAAAGAAAGTGATCACTGGTCTTCCTTATTTTTATTTCAAATCTCAGTGCCTACATTGTTCAGTCCCCGCTAAGGAAATATACATTTTAGGCAATTTGTTGAAAGACAACCAGATTGATTTACATTATATATATATATAATGTAAATCAATCTGGTTATATAGTATATATATATATATATATATATATACTATAAATTTAGCACAAAGCCTTACTACCCGTTTGGGATATACACTTATGTACTAATTACGTTAGTGGGTCATGGATGAGGAAGGTTTAGATGAAACGTACCCGTATTTACGTGGAGAGAGTTAGGGAAACAATTTATGGAAAAACACTCAACACACTCAACCGGGATCGAACCACAATCTCAACGTCATGGGAAGTCTAATCTATTGCGAGAGTAGCGCCTTTGACCATGCGGCCATCAAAGTGCGCTATTTTCTTACTAATCCGTACTTTAATTGGTTAATGGTTTGAACAATCATTTTAGTTTAATTTTTAACCGTTGGTGTCACGACCTTATTTACCGAGAGGTCAACATTACAGGAGATGGTTACTGTATTTTTATTTGTTGCTCCATACATAATTAATGAGCATAGAAACATTCTACAAAGTTATGATACCCGATGTTCCATTGTGTCCCATTGAAATGGTGATAATTTCCATGTGGAGGTACATTAGATACATGAAAGTTAAAGCCCACATATAGGAGAGGGGATTTAAGCTAATTTCAGATAGATAAATTATCCATTATCGTCACGCGGTTTACCTAAATGTTCACATCGTTACTCTATAACAATCCCACAAGTAGACGCCACCACATAACAGACGCTTCATAAAACCATCTCTACCGCCATAATCGCTTCGGTGGCCTCATGGAATAAGGCGTCAGGCTCGCAAGAGACTAGACTGCTGATGATGGGGAGATCGTGGTTCGATCCCAGTCGGGTGTCTTGAGGGTGGTTTTCCCTGAGGATCTCCCACTTTTTATCTCAACTCAAATGCGGGTACACTTCTCCAAATTCAACCTTCGTATGCCTTAACCTATTAGCATAATTAGTAGAATACATAGGTCTATAGCCCGAATTGGTTTAAGACGCGGTGCTAAAAAAAACTATCGTCATAATTTATTTCTTCCGCGTTAAGATGGGACCAGGACAATGGTTTCACGTACTCTATAAATGAAACTCATTAAATGAATTTTCTGTTGACACGTAGGCAAAAATTGAACCAGAATGTGTTAAATTAGAATTCTGAATAAAGTTAAAATAGAAAGAAGCATAAAATTACATATAGACATAAATTATTGAAAAGTTGTTTAAAAAAAGGTGTGAAGAGTGTCGAGGTGAATTCGTTTGGTTCCTCATTTTCGTCTGTTACTGCGCATGACGTCATTTGGGTGACAAGTGAAGTTATTTCTCAAGCAAAAGGCTTGGAGATAAGCAAAGAATAAATTATTATATCACGTGGTACAATCTTATTATTTTCTTATCATCATCATATAACCAACGACGGATGACAAATTAATACTAATACTTGTTAAATTATAAAATCAGAGGAGAAATAATATTTATAAGGGACCGGATTTTGCCTAGCTGCCTTTTGTTTCTTTTGATTGTAAAACATAGGCAGTTGAGATATATATGCATTTCGTGTTATTAAGAGTATAATCGATTAATATTGTGGTGCTTGTACTTGCTATTCTGTTGATTTTTACTTATTTTATGACTAAGCGCTTTAACACACCTATTTCAGCTTTGGCTTTTATTTATAATATGTTATTGACTTTCTGATGAAAGAGAGAGTCCAGTTTCTTATAAATTGTAAGTTGTGGCATACTTGTTTAGAGTAGGTTTGAAAATCAACCTACTTATTAGATGCTTCCATTTGACTTTAATTTGATGTAGAATGGTGGGAGCAGTGGCAAACATCTTGGGAGGAAACAGAATCCGTTGCAGGAGAGAAGTTAAACTTCTTCACAAACGACAAACTTAAAATTTTGTCCATTGACATCATGTGAAGAAAAACTCGGCCTTTCAAATCATAAGAAAATTATATCTTAAAATATTACTCATTTCACTAATGAAAATCTAGGAAAAATATCTAATGTTTAATAGCATGTGACCCACTTCAGGGGCCAAATGGACTAAGTCGTTAGTGACTCTCGCAGACTGAAGATTTTAAATGAAGAAAATAGGGAAGGGGCTGGGGAGTGGGGGGAGTGGGGGGAGTGTTAAGTAAAAAGAAATAAACTCTTTTTAGAAGTGATATAAAATTAAAATTTTGCCAGGAATATAAAGGGCTTACTCCATTAAAAATAATTGAGATAGAAGATTGACATTTTTCAGATGGGTTTATGAACCACCCCAAACAAACATAAAGGTTTGATCCTTAAATTTAAAACTAAAATAAAGTAACTGGGGAACTAGGGTCCCCTCAAGATTCTACTTATATATATATATATATATAATGTTGTGTAATATAAAATGGAAGTTTGACATGTAAGTCAATCGACCAGCTCAGAGAGCCGAATGACGTCTGAACGCATCAAATTTAAAAAGTGCATCTCGGAAAATGGAAGTTCTAAAAATAAGTACAATAATATAGAACCCTATTTTTCGGTGAAGTTTAAAATTGAAGTTTGGTGAGCACCTAGTAACAAAATGGGAACGTGGTTACTGAAAAAGAGGGTGAAGAGATGGAAGTAGCTTAAAATCTTTCCAAAATTATAATAAGATCTTCTTTTCGTCATGGAAATCTTTCCAAACTTTTCAATTTTGTAAAAAGACCACCCCAAATTAAGCGTAAAAGCTAGAAAGTTTGGAATTTAAAAATAAGGCTCTAGAAATGGCTAAAAGAAAAAAAAACTTCTCGATATGGTAGAAAATTTGAATTATGAATAAGCAGACAAAAAAATAAAAGATAAATGAATATAAAAACTAAAGATTCTAGGGATCCATTAGCTTTGCGATGCCAAACCTAAAAATCGAAGGTTAAATTAGCTTCTATCTATTAGCAACATACCAATTAAAACAAACCCATTCTGGTGATATTGCTCGGTGAGCCATGATTCTATGTGGAAAACCATGATGTTTATTATTCAATATGTTTCTGTAACAGATTGTATTATTTATTCCTTCTCTCTGGTGAACTGTGATGCCCTTTTTTCCATCACATTTATATTACAATGTATATTAGTTGATTTATCTTAATTTATGATAATACTTAGATAAAGATTGTGTTATTAATGAATTGCTTTTTTTTTTGTGCATTCAGTTTGGGGAAAAGGTAATATTTTATCTTAAATATTTAATTTAATATATTATTTACCATATTTGGTTTGTTATTGTCATATTTAGCTCAGGATTGTACAATGAGGAACTATAAAAAAAGAAATGGGCATCCAGATGTTGAACGTTCTAATTTGGTACAGTTTGGTGTGGCTCAGCCGTGCGAAGAACCGGAAAAACTCCTAGTACCTATATAATAAATGAACCCATTTACTCACCATTCTTGTTATTTATTTCTGTATTCTCTTTTTCACGCCACAACCAGTTTTGCATTGGCATTCTCTCTTTGTGGAAATCGGAAGTAGTTAACCGAACTGCCTTTATTTTTTTGTGAATAATTGTATATACTGCACAGTTGAGTATGGCGATTTTGTTTTTTTGTTGAAACATGTAGAATGAATTGGTACGTGAATAACTAGTAGAAAAACTAAGAATGGGTTAAAACTGAGGACTTGCACCCCAAGTGACAGCACAGCGACAACCAGCACTGAGGTGTGTTCGCAGCAGTAGGCACGTGAGTGAGCTCACCTCTATGATCTTAACACCACGGACTGCATGGCTACTATCAGGAAACAGCGTTGTTATTCTCTCGTTTTCATATGGTCATTCTCCCTTCTAATATAAGACAAGCTTCGCGACGCTGGTTAGTCGATGTTGCCAGTAGCTCCATCACACCACCTTCCTAAATAACCGAAAGCGAGAAGATTTGGCAACAGTTAAGTGAAAGAGAACGAAGATAAAGACTTTCTTCATAAGATCTGCAGTTCCCTCAGCGATGATATTAGGTGTAGTGAAAAGTGACCCTGGATACGAGACAAACCAGAATGTCTTGGTGGAAGAGCATTGACATGGTGGGTCAAATGTTCCGGGTTCGATTCCTGTGAATAGTTTGTCATTTACCACGTATTTAAATTAAATTAATTTAAAGGTACTGTCCATGTGGACATCCATTGCATATCAGTTTGTGTTAGATATGAATTAAGCACATACTAAATCAATTTGTGTTTGGCAAAGGTGATAAAGTATAAAAACAATTGAAATTTTATATTGCATGTTCAAGGGGTTAGTGTTTCAAGAAACTTGATTGTATTAGCACAACAGGATAAACCACGAATATAGTGTACAAAGAACAACTGAAAACGTTGTCTCACAATTTGTTAGCTCTTATATCCGAGATCTTTAACAGTTTTACCTTGAGTTCTCAGGTTAAACAGATTTCTCTAACCCTCCAGAGGAACAGGAAAAAACAACCAAAGTAACGTACCAAAAAGCACCAACAAAACTAATTTTCAGTAATAGGATATTTGTTTATTTCTGAAGACTATGCACCCCAAATAGGTAATATATTATTCATATAGCCCAAACAGACAGAAGTGATGAAATAAATTTCATACCAAATAACTGCCGAGAGAAAATGGAATGTTTTTATACTACGTTATATAATTATTTATTAATCTATATTTTACTGTGATCTTTAAGTACTAACCACATAGGAGTATTCCATGAGCTTTGGTATACATAAGAGAAGAAGATTAAAAGTACATAGCTCAGGCGATTCCTTCAGCATTCGTCCGAGGATAGAATTATAAAGCACAATGTGGGTAAACTACTGCCAGTTTACTCGTACCGGGATCATATCCAGGTCAATCATGCCAAAAAGTCATTCACTAAAATTGCGTCTTAGTTTAAAATGGGTGTGGAAGTCCTGCATTTCAAAATGTTACTCAGGGATTATTAAAAAACTCAGAAAGTTTAGTTAGAATTGAAACAAGGCCTTTCGCTTCAGTTAACCCCACAATCCATGATTATTTCTATCATCATCAGGAGCTAAACTTCATTTCTCACTAACCATACAAGATAAGCTACCAACTTCTTTTTTTTAACACGGTGAACATTTTATTTACTATAACTCAGTCCCTGCTACGAAAATGTTAAATAATACCAAACAGCAGATGTATAAACGTGTATTTCTATGTTCTACTTCGTGCCTTCGTACCTTCTCACATTTTCCTTTCTCAGAAAACGTGAAGAAAGGAAAATAAAATTTCTCACAATGGTTCAGTTGTTTCAACGTTCCCGGGCAGACACGTCCACAAGTAACGGTATTAAAAAGAGGAGTATTAGGGAGGTTCATACGTACCAAGTAGAGTAATGGTTTTAAAAAGTTCGCAAATTCAAGTGGAAATGCTCAAAATGTCTGCATCTGACAGTTCCTTTAAACTATAAAATAAATTTACCTTGCATTTGAAGAAATACTTTTATCCGCGTTTTTTTTTACTTCAAATTAAAACTAGATTTTGTATGAAGTTGTAAAAGTTGATAGAGTGTGTTCATATCCTGAGGGCTGTTTAAAATGTATTATTTATATATGTATACCTCTAAACTACTTTGTTGGTATCATTCAAAGCAAACAAAGAAACTAAAATTACTAGTAGTTTTGTGAACAGTATACCTCGCTACCTTCATGGAATTATCAATACTACAGTCTTACTAGTAGCTCTGTGAACAGTAGACCTC
>CABFWB010001280.1:137916-173048 GCA_902151455.1 Timema bartmani
TTCTTCTATAGAAACATAGAGTTTAGTTTTCTGCACGTGCTAATCTCAACAGTTTTTGAATATCTGGCATGAGCATGGGGGCATTTGGTGACAAACTTTTTAAATTAAGAGAAAAGTTGTCATTAATTCCAGGACACATCTGACAGATATTCAAGGACTGTTGAGATTATCATGTGCAGAAACCTAAACTATATGTTTCTATAGAAGAAATATTCGATTTATTTTGGCCAAAAATGTTTATGCTGTAAAAACTTCAAAAATACTTCCCTAAACTCACGCTCACTAGCACCCCATCTTAAGAATAATAATATATCTGATAGTCCAAAATATACCTAATAAATCTAATTTGATTTATTCATAAGCCAGTCAGTATAATATGTGTTCTGTGGATGTCACTTTTGGCAGTTTATTCCAATTTGAGCAGTCGTAAGATTAATACAGCGACATTTTGGCGATGTTTGTTGGTTACTTTAAAAATATTTGTTTGTTTACTCATAATGTCCTCATCATAATTAATCATTTCATCATCGTTAGCTTTTTACAGCCTGTGGTAGGGTCATTTTATTAAACTGCCTCCTACTTACTCTTCCTCCCACCATTCTTTCTCATTTATTTAGTTTCATTCTTCTCTTCTCACTCGCATACTTGCTGTTATCTGCTCCACCAGTCTCTTTCTTGGTCTCCTTCCCTACATACCTCATCTCCATCATTTTCTTAGATAGTCTTTTCTTTTCCATCTTAATTACATTGGGGGTACAAACGCAATACAAGGAGCCTACCTGTAGCTCTTATGATTGAATTATTATTATTATTATTTAGCAACGCGTCTTACTACCCGTTCGGGTTATACGCTTAAGTCTTAATTACGCTAATGGATTGGGAATTGGGAAGGTTGAATTTAGAGGAAGTTAACCCGCATTTGCGTGGAGGGAGAGTGGAAAACCATTTAGGAAAAACCACCCTCAGTTCACCCGACCGAGATTCGAACCTCGATCTCCCTGTCCTCGGCAGTCGAGCTCAACACGACTAGCGCGTTAGCCAACTACGCCACCGAGGTGGGTCTTATGATTGACAGATTGGTAGGTAGACGCTGGTAAAAAAAATACCATGTATCCATTCGCCGAACCATATGATCTGCAAAACCATGTGTTGAGTTGTTGTCAATTATTGCATGTGTCTATATAACACCTAAATATCAAGTTTACACAAAATTAATCAAAACAGTTTATTAGTTAGCCCCAAATACACATAAACAGACAGACACAATTATAAAACTCACTTTTTGGGGTTCTAGAATCTAGAGCACATAAAACGTAAAGATCCATCACAATATCATGATATCATTTTTTTTAACACCGTGTCTTACTAAACGTTTGGTTTATCCGCTTATGTACTAGTTACGCTAATGGTCTTAGGGATAAGGAAGGTTATATATCAGAGGAAGTATACCTGCATTTGCGTGAAGGTAGAGTGGAAAACCAGTTTAGAAAAAACCACCCTCAATACACCTGACCGAGATTCGAACCTCAATCTCCCCGTCTTCAGCAGTTTAGTCTACTGCGAGAGTATAACGTTAGACCACGCGAAAAACGAAGTGGGTCAAAAAAGTATGTGGTTACAATACTTATCTAGATGAGAAAGTACAAAAACTTGTAGTATGAAGCAATTTCTCCCTACTTTTTCTATGAGAGGTTCCCGCTTGAATCTGCCGCACGGTATTATGGTAACCCATAATGACATCAAACTAAATCAGCAGACAGACAGAAGGTAGGATCTAAACCGGGGTTGGCAATATTTTGGGTCTCGATCGACTTTAAGACCTCATCAAAAGTCCTATGATAACCCATCGTTTCTCCGCTATACTTTTACTTTTTTTTTCTGTATATATTTGTTTTATTTCCTAAAAACAATCTTCTCCAAATATTTATGTCCCCACCCTGCAAGAAGTAAATATAGAATAGATAAAATCTATATTTTTATATTAAATTGTTTAGTTTTCTTTTAACATTACCAATTTTTACCGATCAAGGATTTTAGGTCACACTTAAATATATGTGAGCTTAAAAGATTCACGTGATTGACTGAAAATTGACACGAGATTGACCAGTGAATTACGCTAGACCAGTTGCCGACTCATGGTTTGAACTAGTGTTTTCAAGTATCGCAATGGCTATGAGAGTTCAAGTCAATATTGTCTCGGCCGGTTGGCCAAGAGTTAAGTGAAACATGGGCTGTATCCTAATAGTCAAGTACACTTGACTTGATGACTACACACTTACCACGCACTTGAGACCGAAGACTGCAGCAGACTATTTGGACGGCAAACTATCCTTAACACACCCATGAGTCCACAGTGCTGCTTCCTACCAATTATCTTAGAAACTATTTTAAGCACCATCTATCAGCCCGTTATCACAGATCACATTACTCTATTAGCTCTATCTCTAGCAGACGACCAAATAAATAATTGCATCAAGGGCGTGTCAAGGGTGATTTGCCATAGCCCATCGACTCAAGGGTGTGTCAGGGGTGAATCGGCACACTTAGTGACTATTCGGATGAATCTACACTTGCTTACATTATTGCCAATGCAACTATCAAGTGAATGTTAAGGGTTGACGGCGCTTGAAGTAGACTATTCGGATACATTTGGAATTTAAGACTTAGATATATTGCTCAAAAATATATAGAAAGAATTTATTGATAAAATTTGTTAAGATAATTGATGTAATAAAATGAAATGGCTGCTAGATATTGCAATGTATAATTAGGTTAACTTATGGTAATAACATATTGTCAAATAATGAACATTACAAATTTAATAAATAGTTCATCATAATTTTAGAAGTATATAAGGTGATGATAAGTCTAAAAGACATGGAAACACGTTAAAAATGTTTTAAAACTTACAGATAACAAAATAGGTTGGACAAAACAATATTCAAGTTCATGTAAGTTCAGAATTAAAATTTTAAAAATGTTGGATTAAAAAGGTTAACATCTGAAAATAGGTTATGATTAAATGATTGAGTATTGATATACGACTTTAAGATATGCAGTATTTAATGAAACAATGTTTAAAGTATATATAGGTATTGGAGTTAACAAGTATAAAATTTTAATTTATAGGCTAACCAATTTGAAACGGATTTAATTGATATGGAGAATTTTGTAATATTCTAAGTCTTATCTGTTATTTCTTGTCCCATTACTCCTTTTGCAATTCCAGCATTGAAAATATGCCGGACTACTCAATCCGACATGTTTTGACACCTAGGTGTCATAATCATGGTAACTGTAAACGAAATTATAGAAGCATGAAGACAAAATAATATTAAAGAGTTACAATAGATGAGAAATACTGTTGTCCAATAATGAATTAATAACTTATATATATTATAATATTATATACATCTATAATATTATAATATTATATACATCTATAATATTATAATATTATATACATCTATAATATTATAATATTATATACATCTATAATATTATAATATTTTATACATCTATAATACTATAATATATATTACATATGTGTAATATTTTAGTCTGCATCAAAAATGACCCAACTAGGTGCTTTATAAAATTATATATACTTACTTACAAATTCAGCTGCACTGTTGACCTATACATTAGGTGAACTCGAGATTTCTATTTATATAAAAGTGTATCTTTTTCTCATATTTGAACAGTAAGAACGGGTAGAAAGACACAGTGACGAAAAAAAAGGTAAGAAAATAGTCTTAAAATGCTAGTAATGGACTTTTATATGAATAAAATTTTAGTCTGTTGAGAAATAGGGAGCTACTTATAAAATGTCAAGATTTTTTTTAGCCATGTTTCACGTATTACCATGGTTCCTGGATTTGTAGGTTCACACTAATTGGATCAGGTTGAGTGAGGTTAGAATATAAAGGAATTATACCCGCATTTGCAAGGAAATAAAGTGTAAAACATTTAGGTGAAACCATCTAAGTACACCCGACTGGGACTCAAACCCCGAACATTAAGCCACCAATAAACTAGACAATAATTACTAAATAAACACCTTTGTTCACGTACTCATTGATGAAGGATATCTAGAAAGGTTTGGTAATTTTGATACATGAGAGATACAAACATTATGTATAACTTACAACGTAAACTTTGAAAATGTTTACTAACGCTTTTGTCTTTATATAAAAGGCTTGGATATTATTAAAACAACGTCTACCTTTTATTATGTGAAGTTTTGAGCTGAACTTTACATGAGCCTCGAATTTTCTACCAGGCTAGAAAAAAAAACCCTATTGGAATCGAATAGATTAAAATATCTTTTCCCTTCTTGGTTTGTAGATAAAATGGGGATATCGGGAAATTATAATTTCCTGTTGGCAAGCGTGTTATCTTGTTCAAGTTTTCCAGAAACTTTCTCGTTTAGTGCGTAGATTAATTTTTTTTAAATTTAATTTAAGCCATAAAAAATATTCCTTGTATGGTTTAACTTCTTTTTTTTTTACGTTCATATTTTCAACAAGAGTAGCTCTGTTTTTCATGTGAAAAATAGTGAAACATTTTAGCCAAACAATTTTTATTTTGTATTTGTTTTTAATATTGTGTGTTAAAAAGTTTAAAAAAACGACAAAATAATTAATTACTATTTTAACGATCGTGTTTCAAATAAACTTCAATACAGCAGTGTCTGCACACAAACAATGCAATAGCACATCTCCAAAAAACAAAACACCAACAGGCACACAGCGTAAAGTTTTTTAATAAATAATTCACTAAAGAAACATGACTTAGTATAGAGATGTATTTCATTTTTCTATATTTTTAAAAGAAAATAATATATGGAATTTTGCATGTACGCTCCTAACCAATTAATTTTATCAGTAGACAAGACTTATTAACAAACTTAATTCCGAAATAGACACAACATCCAACACTAATTTCACCCTCGCTTTCGATAACCAAGCGGTTAGAATATTCTGTTATAATTTGTTTGTAAACTAATCTATTGGTTAGTTTCATATACCTACAGTAGCCACCACACATTGTATAAATCCTATCCAAATAAAATACTTATTGCGTTGATATTTATATAATTTATTTTAAAACATTAATTGACACACTTTTAAACTGTTTAGGTGAGTTGAGGCCTAATCTTGAAATCGTGTACAAGGTGCGGCCCGGCTTTTTGAGAGACACGTAAGAATTGCGGCCCACTCACTTGAGAGAGAGATATGAGTTGCGTCCACTTAATTAGCAGTGTGCTGTCTATCACGCTGACTTGGATTTCAGATAGAAATTATCATGGTTTCATGTCAATATCCCTCGTAATATCCAAACCTCCCCTGTTCTTTTCGTTCAATGGTTTTGGCAAAAATTTGAAGGTTTGTTAGGTTAAGCTAGGTTAGGTTAGGTCAACAGCCCAGGCCGCAATTCATACGTGGCCCTAAAAATGTGGGGCTGCAATTCAACTCTATCTTTAGATGTAAACAACTCATGCGGCCGCAACTCACATGGGCAGTCCTTTTAATAACGTTTAATTAAAAGCATTAGAGGCTTAAGTTTAAATGTGATCGGGAATCTTGAGGCGTTATTAAAACTTGACACTAATGGCTTCACACCCTCCCTACATACCAGTACAAGTACTACAATTAATCTATGTTATACTTTACTCATCCCAAACCCCACTAGTGTAAATATATGGATTTGCCTAAAGGTTAAAAGGACACGAAGCATAGAGGTGGGGAAGGTGGTTGGAGAGGAGAAGATTCATTGAAAACTCTCGCAATAAAAAAACTACTTGAATTAAATAGTAACAAACTGTTGGTATGGTACAACACAATAATATACAACCCCTTCGCTGGAAACCTAATTCCATGAAAGCGTAAGACACACGACTACGGACTGTCTTGGTAGTACTGTAAATCCCCCAACGGTCCAGCATGTAGCGGATGCTGTGTTTGTGTGTGCAGATGCTGTTCCTCACGTCTTCAGACCACCAGGTCATTTGTTTCTGTAAATCTCCCTCGCTGTCGCTAGTACCCCGGTTTCCCTTACATGTAAAAGGTAACATGTGACATTGTTAACATTGTATCGTTCTGCTCTCTTGGGGGACCGAGGGGAAAAGGTTCGCTACTCTACCGCTACACTGCAGCACTTGGCGGCGGAAGCTGGGGGAATACATTCTAAAACAAGGGGAGGGTTTTCAACCAACTGCGCGCGACGCGATAAAGGGTCGTGGTATCCCAGGGACGCAAACAAGAGGTTCTCAACCACTGAGGGTGAATCCCCATAGAGAGTCGTAGGAGCTGTATGACAAGGAATTTATACCCCTGGTGTGTGATCACTTTTACTACAAGTAGCACACATTTGGAAGAAGCTATTAGACCTGTTAAATATGTAAAAATTAATCTCTTATACTTAATAAGGAATTATTTAATATTCTTCAACCTTCCTCTAAACAAATGTTTTTTGGCATAGTTAATTATTACTTTGGTTTTGGTATTTACTGGTAACGTTTTATTTATCACCACATCTTTCTACCAGTTCAGGTTATAACGTATATGATGGTTACTCTAATGCGTAAGGATGAAAAAGGAAGAATTTTAGAGGTATATCCACATTTGCTTGGAAGGAGGGTGGGAAACCATTTAGGGAAAACCACCCTCAGTAGACACGACCGCGATTCGAAACCCTATATTCCCGTCATCAACAGGTCAGTCTCGCATGAGAATGATGCCTTGAACCATTCAGCCACAGAAGCGGGTCTTATATTAGTTAGTAGCTATGTCTGCTTACTAAGTTTATGGTTCCGGGTTTGATCCCTGGCATGGTCGAAAAATTTATCACAAATGAAATGTGGGATCCTCCTTTCTCTCGCAATGATAAATTAACTGCCAGGGTATGGGTGTTGTGTATTTCTAGATTTAAGTTTGTTTATAAGTCATGTGCTGTTGGTTCGGAAATTGCACATTAAATACCTAAAAAAAAATAGATATATTTATTTGCTAGGGGGCTAAATATAGAACTATCTTTATTATTTTTTCAACAGACATAAAAGGAAAAGATACCGCTTTTGAGCTACTTTGTTATTGATGGAATAAATATTAAGAACAATCAATAGTGTTAATTTTATATAGTTTGAATTGTATTGTTTCTAAAATAGGTAATTATGTAAAATAGGTGATCGATATATAGAAATCTCTTTTTCAGTTTTATGAAATCTAACTTTTCTCATAATTTTGAATCTCCTTCGACATAAGTTTTGATAAAATCTAAATAAGGGAATCACACATATACACTAGCTTCACAAAACAAACTTTAGAATTAATACCAACAAAGTTAATGTAGAATTCATGTCAAACTTCTATATAAAGTTTACAGAGTTAGTTTTTGGAGTACTTGCAGAGCATAAATAGTAATATAAAAGTTGTATAAAAGATTGTGTTCGTTAATTTCAAAACCTTTACCTTATTGAGGCTTCAGACTGAGCCCGAGCATGTATATGTTCTCAAATATATTCTTTCATAACCAAAAAAAAAAAAAAANTACAAAAATATACCTACAAAAGCTCACTCCATAAAGTAAATTATTAATAATATTATTTTCTATGGTAAAATATAGAAAGCTCTATTGATTAGTCTGGTGTGTTTCAGATTGCATCTTGCCTCCTTGGGTACCACGGGAAGACTACATTATTTTGTACCCAGACCGAATCTAAGTTTGACCCAAAAAGGCGGTTGATTTGTGTACAAAGCTAAACGCTCTCGATTAAAGTGGGATGGAAGGAAAGACTAGATAATAGATATGTGTTTACAGTTTTTATAGCAAAACATATTTTTGAAAAAAATTAATAAAATATCGCTCCAGAAGAAACATAGAGTTTAATTTTATTTGCATGATGGGTGACCTTAGCATTTGTTGAATATCTATCATGAGCATAGCAGCATTAGATGAGAAACTATTTAAATCAATTAAAAAGTTGTCATTACATTCCAGGCCACCTTTACAGATATTCAACAACTGTTGATATTACCATGTGAAGAATATTAAACTTAATATTTTTACTGGAGAATTATTTGATTTCTTTTGACCAAAATGTGACTTCTCATATAAAAACTGAAAAAAATGTTTCCCGTAACTCACATTCCCTTTCAACCCACCTTAAGGCTGAGTCATTAAGTGATATAATATTACTATATTCAATTGTTTTATAATTCTTGTCATCCTGCCTTGCCGTGCCATGAGCCAGAATCTATGTGTGTTACTATTATTATTAGCACCGCGTCTTACTACCCGTTCGGGTTATACGCACTTACGCTAATGTGTAATGGTAAGGTGATTGTGAGATGAAATGGAGGACCTACAGTTTAACGTGGGATCCGAACCACGGTGGAGGCCTGGCATTCCTCACATTCACAAGTTGTGATTAATACACATCTTGTCAGAGGTGAAGGTGGGGTTTGGCAATCAGATAAATCTGTGCCGGGACCGAGGATTGAGCCCCGGACCCCTAGCACAGAAGTGTGACACCTTACCCCTAGACCACCAGGTCACCCTATATGTTTGTTACTGCTGCGAGACATGGGACTGGCTCTGTTAGAGGTTGGATATGAAAGCATTCTGATAAATGGTCAAAAAGTAGATAAGGATAACTTTTTACATCACTTAGGGTGACCTGGTGGTTTAGTGGTAAGGTGTCAGACTTCTGTGCTGAGTGTCCGGGGTTCAATCCTCGGCCCCAGCACAGATTTGTCTGATTGCCAAACCCTTCCTTCACCTCTGACAAGACGTGTATTAATCACAACTTGTGAATGTGAGGAGTGCCAGGCCTCCACCGTGGTTCGGATTCCACGTTAAACTGTAGGTCCTCCATTTCATCTCACAATCACCCTACCATTACACATTAGCGTAAGTGCGTATAACCCGAACGGGTAGTAAGACGCGGTGCTAATAATAATAATAATAATAATAATAATAATAATAATTTACATCACTTATTTGTAACCACTTAGATTATGAGCATACAGTAATTACTCAAGTGTTGTAGGAATGAGTAAAGTAGAAGTTTAGAGTAAATGTACCTGCATTTGGGTGGAAGGCGTGTGGCAAACCATTATAAAGGGGAAAAAACACCTTAGTTTACCCAAGAGGGAGTTAAACTCCGTTTTACCTGTCATCGGTAATCCAATTTAATTATGAATAATGCTTTAGAGAATGAAACCCTCGACGCTTCAGATATTGATGTCTGATGATTTCAAATAATATGTAAATATATTTTTAAAATAATAAAGCACAATATAGTAAAATCTGAGTCTTTCATTGGAAAATAAAGCGAATTCTGTGAATGACAGTACAGTTTACAGGTACAGTTCGTCAACCGTACGGGAAAAAATCCAAGGCATCTTTCTAGTGGCGCCCGCTTTACTCGTCTGCAGAATTTTTAGATCAGTGGAAATACGTCACGGTTATAAAACTTGTCTTAATGGCTCCCGGTTGAAAGGATTTCAAATTTATGACACATAAAGAAACCGTGGGGCTGTCCGTTCCGGTATCATCACCGGGTCAATCTGGTAATTTTTCTCTCTCCCAGTTTTTAACATGCTACGAGGTGCGGTACTGGGCTGTTTATTGCCCGTTTAATGACGGTTTAGTAACCGGTGAAGGGTTCTAGCAAACACTTTACTACTATACTTCATAACGCTCCCTTTTGTTTGTAAATAGATGTACACTTAACAGTAGTTTAGTGTCCGTGAATAAATTAGTTGATACAAAAAAAATGTTTTTTTTATTTGTTGTTAGAACACCGCTGGACTGATATTGTGTGTTTGTGAGTTATCAAATATTTAGAGGTTTTTTTGTTGTTTTTAGCACCGCGTCTTACTACCTGTTTAGCTTATACTCCTATATTCAAATTATGATAATTGGTTGGAGATTGGGAAGGCTTGGTTTATTGGAAGTGCAACCGCATTTGCATGGAGGGAGAGTGGAAAACCATTTAGGGAAAAATTACCCTCAGTGCACCCGACCAGGATTGAACCCTGACCTCCCCATATTTGGCACTCTAGTCTAACGCTATATTAGCACGTTAGACCACGCGGCCACCGAAGCAGGTAAATATCAGTATTAATTGGCACTTATAGGAGTGATGCGTTGGACCATGTGACCACCGATGTGAGTGCATATATATTAATTAAGCTAATGATGTAGTGCTGTGAAAGGTAGAATTTAAGATAAGAAAAGACCATAATTTGCATTTAGGGAGAGTGTAAAACAATTAAAATTTTGTTTACGTAGGCCTATACACGGCCATTTTTAGGATAGGTAATCAAGTATCTAAATTAAGATATAGGGTGTAATTAGGTGGACTGGATATAACTAGCTAAAAATAGGGATAGGGTGTAATGAGATGGACTGGATAGAGCTAGCTCAAGGTAGTGAAGTGTAATGAGGTGGACTGAATAGAACTAGCTCAAGGTAGTGAAGAGTAATGAGGTGAACTGAGTAAAACTAGCTCAAGGTAGTGAAGTGTAATGAGGTGGACTGAATAGAACTAGCTCAAGGTAGTGAAGTGTAATGAGGTGAACTGAGTAGAACTAGCTCAAGGTAGTGAAGTGTAATGAGGTGAACTGAGTAGAACTAGCTCAAGATAGAGATAGGGGGCGAATTGTCATAAATGCACCAATGAACTTTCAAATTTCTAAGGCCATAGAGAAATTAAGTATACCCGGTCATATTTGAACCCGGAGCTCCCCGTTGCCAGCAGACTAGACAATCTCTTAAGAGAGTGACGCCGAAGCGGGTGTTGGTTGGTCAATTAAATACAGGCTGAATCACGGTTGTAATAATTAACATTTTGCAACCCCAATAGACTCGTTACTCTTCGACGAATGGTGCTGCACAGAATACGACCAACATTTATCAATGACAGTGTCGAATTTCGTGTCTCTGCACATTTGCAGACAGCACCTGAGCTTGATTGACTCGACCACTAATGCTCTGTGACCATGGCGTCATATTAGCAGACAAACAGCGCCTGAGCTTGCTTGACTCGACCACTAATGCTCTGTGACCATGACGTCACATTAGAAGACAAACAGCACCTGAGCTTGCTTGACTCAACCACTAACGCTCTGTGACCATAGACGTCACATTAGCAGACAAACAGCACCTGAGTTTGATTGACTCGACCACTAACGCTATGTGACCATGACGTCACATTAGCAGACAGACAGCACCTGAGCTTGCTTGACTCGACCACTAATGCTCTGTGACCATGACGTCATATTAGTAGACAAACAGCGCCTGAGCTTGCTTGACTCGACCACTAACGCTCTGTGACCATGACGTCACATTAGAAGACAAACAGCACCTGAGCTTGCTTGACTCAACCACTAACGCTCTGTGACCATGACGTCACATTAGCAGACAGGCAGCACCTGAGCTTGATTGACTTGACCACTAACGCTTTGTGACCAAGACGTCACATTTGCAGACAGACAGCACCTGAACTTGCTTGACTCGACCACTAACGCTCTGTGACCAAGACGTCACATTTGCAGACAGACAGCACCTGAGCTTGCTTGAGTCGACCACTAACGCTTTGTGACCAAGACGTCACATTTGCAGACAGACAGCACCTGAGCTTGCTTGACTTGACCACTAACGCTCTGTGACCAAGACGTCACATTTGCAGACAGACAGCACCTGAGCTTGCTTGACTCGACCACTAACGCTCTGTGACCATGACGTCAACAAATATAAACGTGCTGTGGGTAGCAGTTAAAATTGGTTCTGCTGGGTGTTTAATGATGCCCTATAATGTTACAACTTGCTTATCCTTATGATGCTTACTAAATAAAATACCATCACGTTGATAAATCGACGCGCGGCGTTTGACTTTTAAAATAACTTTTGAGAAATGAAGATATCTAAGAAAATCATTAGTATGTTAAGAAAACATTGTTCTCAACTTACATCGTAGAAATGACCGGATTCACTTTCTTTTAGCCCCTACCACCCTTTACCATTAGTAGCGAATGTCCAAACGACCTACCATTTGTTTCAAGAAGTGAATGTGGAAGCTACTCTCATACTCAGTCAAGTACCTCTTTTGTAGGTAATATTTCCTTAAGTTCCGTTTGAAAATGTTTTTGGAATGGTTGCTTTTTCTGGAGACTAGATAGAGAGGGGCATCTCACGGTTATAAGCATAGTACTTGGGCAAGTCTGAAACAAATGGCGTGGTTAGATACATAGGCTTCATAAATTATGAAATAAAGACACTAAGTTTTGGTATATATATATATATTTGAAATTTCATCTTATAAAATAGTGAATTTTGGTTTAATAACTCTCAAATGAAAAATAGACACATCAATAAACCCGGTCGGTATTCCAACTATTACCTCCTCATACCTTTCAAACCAGGCCAGACGAGACTTACGCCCTAGTCCACGTACCCACCGATGATGGCGGTTAAATATTCACTATAATCAAAAGTTTCCAAGATATCTGGAGTCTTATGGACTTATCAATAATCTTGGGATTGACCTCAGTGGCGTCGGGGTAAAGTGCTCGCCTCAAGACCCGATGTTCGTGAGTTCAATCCCAGCTGAGGTCGTCGGATTTTTCTTGAGCAATAAATATTCATAGTACAATTACTTCTTCCGAGGGGGAAGTAAAGCCGTCAGTCCTATGTTGGTTGCGGCATGTAAAAGAACACTAGAAGATATGTGAAGATATCTTTCATGGAAAAATTGGTAGGACCTTTCACTCTCACTCATAGAAATCCTCGTTTGTTGGCATAAACAGTCGGTCCAGAAATTGCTCGTTAAAGAGTTTAAATAAATAAAAAATTGTAGACTAATTAAATCATTTCTTGTTGACTGGTGAATTGATTGACGTTAAATTATTGACTATTTATAGGACCCTTATTTTTCTCTACTATGGAAGTAGGCCTACATCAAAGTCCGATTTCTCTGTCATTGACAGTCCATTATGATGCGAGAGTGATGCCTTTTAACAGGTGTCAGCCCCCTTTATTTATATCTCGGTCCATATGAATTTCTTAAAAAATATTGTTGGGCCAGTTTGGAAAAAAATATCCAACAAAACATTTCAACTTAATATGTCTCATAGTTATTAGTTATAAGTCTATTTTATAAACACAATGATTTGTTTAGTAAATCTTTTACAGTACAGATATAATCAATTGACTGGCCGTATCCAGCACACGAGCGGTAGGTTGCCAACCACTGTCTTAGACCATGCAACCACTGAAGTGGATATTTGTTAACTGTAAGGGAAAAAAAATCTGTATTGTTTGTTTTATAAAATCTGGACTAAGAATATAATTTCACTGTTGAGTGACTGTTAATAAATTGAAAAAACCAACCCGCCTGTCAAACTCTTTCGGGACATTCAAACCGTCACTTACTTTCATTATTATTGTTAAAATAAATGATTTTTGTTATTCTGCTGACGTGAAACCAGAACAAAATGGTTCTTGAAAAACAGGAAAGTGGGAAGATAAAAAAAAAACCTGGAAAAACCCCATCAAATGAACAATTTTGTCAAAGATGGACCAGTTCATATTGAGATATTACATTCACTGAAGGATCAGCGGAAAAATATTTCCTCATCGAGTTTCTCCTGAAGGTACAGACTCGTTTAAAACAAATCTACATATTTTTTTTGCCTTAAGCTGCACTTAAAAAAAACATCATAAAGTAAAGATTTTTTCTAAAACAATTCAAATCTCTAAAGATGTAAATTGTGATGGAAATGATTTCTTTATTTCGACGTGTCTATTTGTACAGTACTGTACCAATTGCCTATTTTATTTATGAAACAAAATAAAATAGGCTACTTGATTTTTTTTAAATTTTTGTTTAACATAAATTACGAACTGAGGAAACTTAAATTTTTAATTAGTTTATCTTGATGTAGATTTTTATGATAATTCGTTTAAATTAATATTATTTTTGTCACATTCGCATTAGACTGGACTGGTGATGACAGGGATATTGTGGTTCGAATCCGGGTTGGGTTTTCCTTAATGGTTTCCGAATCTCTCTTTACGCAAATGTGGGTACACTTCCTCTACATTCAACCTTTCACACCCCAACTTATTAGCTCTATTAGGACATATTGAGTATGAACTGAACAGGTAGTAAGTAGGACGCGGTGCTAAAAATATATTATTTTGGGCTAAAGTGTGTATGTGTGTGGATGTGTATATAAGTAATATAGATGTTGTTTCACCTGTTATGTATCAAAAAATTTAAATAATAAATAAATAAAGATAATGAGATTATTATAGAGCAAGAATAATGATTTTTTCTAGACAGTATTGAAATTATAAAATTAAAACACAGATTGAATTTTTTAACTTAATTTTTAATTACACCTATGTACTAATTACTATGTTTGGGATTAGGACGATTTAATTTAAAGAGATTGTATCCATATTTGCGTAGAGGAAGAGTGGAAAACAATTGAGGAAAAAGACCCTCAATACAATAGACTGGGATCGAGCCCCGATCTTCCCGTCATCGGCAGACCAGTCTAACAAGAGAGGGACGCGTTAGACCAGGGTGGTCAACTTTTTTTCATCCCAAGGCTCAAATATGTCATTTAACATCATGGGCTGAAGAGATATTTTGTAATTTCAATAAATTAATAAAGGCCTACAAACAACACTTAATTAAAACATGTAATGCTTAAATTGTATTTTTGGCTGGTAAAATGTTCAGATTTTACTGTCAACAAAAAAGTATATTAATTCTCCCAAAACTGTAAAGTAATAAAAAATATGTGTGCACACACACTTTCACAAAACAGCTGAGTTTTATAAATATATTTTTATACATTTTTTATCAAACAAATACATGCATATTAAAATAAAAACATTACTATTTTAAATACATATTTTTATTTGAATCATTAACTATTTAACATATGCCACTAAAGATTTTCCTTTAATTTTATTCCAAAACACTGTGCAGGCCACTTTTTCAATGAGCGCGGTCAAACCAGGTGATAAGGTATGTGAAAATAACTTTACCGGCAAAATTGGTAGGTTCTTTCAATCTCACTCGTATAAATTCTTGTGTGCTGATATAATCAGTCGATTCAGAAAGTGCATGCAAATACCTCAGCTAAATAAAATTAAACAATAAAAAGTGAGTGTAAGCCGCATATTGCTCACAGGCCACCAATTTGGCCCCACCGCCCTACACCTTTCGTCCATTGAAGCGTGTCAGCATGGATTCGAATCCTGTCCCTCCACCTCCCCCACCTCCCCTTCCGTCATTGGATTACCAAGACTAGATGATCTTGATATATAGTCAAGGTACTCACAGATGGGAATATTATAAAATAAAATTCTGTATTCTTATTTTATATGTTCACCAATATATTAACAGACATAATAATACAACTAACACACAATTACACTTAAATATCCTTCCAAAAACAATACGTAGGTCTATCTATTTATGATTTTAAACACTTTTTAAAAAAAAGTTTTACACTCTTTCCCTTTTAACAAAGAGTAACTAACAATAAACAGAAACAGGCGTTTGTGGTTTCACAGGAAATACCGACTCCATTCCACCACAAACAAGGCGGGGTGGAAAAAAAAACACCTCTCAAAATCCACGAAACGATAATGCACTGGTAATTGAACCCGACTAGCATTTAATGGTCAACCAGAAACTGATATTGTGTTCTAGTTTTATTACGCGATTCATATTAAGCGAGGAAATGACCGTAATTGTGTTTAATGAGTTTTAAATTGCGGCTAAATGCTTTGAGCACGTCCGCCAAACTCTCCCTCCTCCTACCCGTTTACCAACCAACCCTATCATTAGCCGGGTCAACTGACATAGGGACTACTAAACACTAGTTTTAATGTTTTGAAAGTTTCATGTTCATCTGTTCGACAGAGTTTACTATTACAACATTGACATGATACATTCTAGCTACAGTACAATTTTCATAGGAAGAGCCTTTTAGAAAATACAAACAAGTTTTATTTGGAACCCAAAATTTACAACATTGCTATTATTTTATAAGAGCTACTATTATTATTTTGAGGTATTTAACATCACTCTTTAGTCCGACTGATTATATCAGCACACAACTTATAAAATAGCTTATAGCTATAACCGACACAACGCCCGTTCCCCAGGCCATTAATTCATCACTGTGGAAGGGGAAACCACATTTCAACATGGTCACATACTTTTCGACCATGTTAGGAAATGAACCTGGGATCCTTAGCTCAGCAGACAGACACGCAACCGACTAAGCCTGGGAGTTGGTCTTGTGTTATTTCATAGGTATTGTTAATAACTTAATGTCTATCAAAATTTACAGTTCACATGATTTGACGTATGAATACGTGAAAGTAGCTCTAGTACCGAAATTGCAGGTGGCTGGTAGGTCGGGGTTTTAATCCCACTCGATTGTTCTGAGTTATTTTCTTCTAAATTGTTTTCCACCCTCACTCCACACAGATCCAGGTACATTTATTCCAAATCTTAACTTACTTATCTGTATTTAATTAGAGAATGTTGTAAGAATATAGCAATTATAGAAAGTGTACCCGCATTTTCGTAGGAGAGTGAAAAGCCAATTAGGGAAAAACCACCCTTGGTACATTCTACCGGATTTGAACCCCAATATACCCGTCACCAGCAGTTTAATCTATTGCAAGGGTGACGCCTTAGACCATACAGGCACCGAATATGGTCTGTGGTTTGCTATTTTTAAATATTATTACCCCGAAACGAACCTGAAGGATATTTCTATACTAAACAACCTTACATTTTGAGATGAATAAATAAAAAATATGTATATAAAATTAAATTATAGCTATTTCAAACAACATTTTAAGGAAAATTGCCTCAGTTTTGTAAATAGGTTGAAGAAAACTTAAAAGAATTAGGGTCGTATTTATAGTTTGTCTCGGGAGTCAACCAAATCTCCCAGTGTTTAAATAACAAGTATTCAAGTCAAACGGGGAGTGGCTGACGTCCTTATCTTTTTATAAATACGGCCTTCCTTAATATTATTAGACTTTAAAATATCTGCTATGCAACAATCAACAGATTAACTATTTGAGGATAAATTTTGTGCTTTTGAAGCGTACAGCCATCATTTTCATAATAAATGTATCCTGACCGAAAACGGTGCACTTAATATATAGTGACATTTTTTAAAGAAAAGAACCAGTTTATTTTTATCACTGCTTCCTACTACCTGTTCAGATTATAGGCTACGTATATATTATAATTACTCTACTGGAGTATGGATGAGGATGGAAACATTTTAAATACAATAATAACGCATTTGAGTGGAGGGAGAGTGGAAAACCATTTAATAAAAACCATCCACATTATACCCAACCGGGATCCAAGACCCACTCTCCCTGTCTAACACGAGAGTGACGCCTTAGACTATTCGACCACTGAAGCGGGTAGCCAGTTTATTGCTTGTATTCAAATTACAGCCAGTGTCGGCTATACTTCGCAAACACTGCTTCAAAATTGAAAGCCGCCCTCCCTCTCCAATAAAAATAACCAACAACTTTCTCAATTTTACAGGGTTTTTTTTAAGGAAGAAAACGCGAGTAGGAAAACAAGTTAATCTGTTTCCTCAAGATGACACGGAGCAAGTAACACGTAGCTATCCTCTTCTTCATTCTACTTCCTTTACTACGTCATTCCCGGTACATTTATCACTTCCTCTATGTGCTCAGACCGCAATTTCCACTCCTTGGTTCCCCCCTTCCCGTCGCAGTTCTCCCCCAACTCCCTCCAACTCGTGACATAGAAAACCACCCTTCCCCCAGTTTAAGGGCTGACTTGCCAAATATCTGTTGTGGACAAATTTGTGTATAAAATAGTATTTTATACTAATTCTGTTGTTTTTTTCTCCGTGCAATTTCTTTCGATAAATTTGTGTATAAATTTATATTAAAACCAATTGTGAAGATATTTAATTCGACTCTCGCTGGTGTTCACATGACTTGTCTGGTTTGCTGGTGAGGGGTTGAATCACGGACAGTTTTTTTTCTAAATCGCTTTATCACCTCTCATATATAAGAACACTTTCTCTTAATTATACTCTCCTTGTGCCCACCCCATTGGTGTATTATTAAGAGTCACTGGAATAAAGTGGATCACGTTGAGCATTTTTAATATTAAAAAAAATAAATAATTGATTTAAATTCAATTTGGAGTTCTATGCAACATGATTTTTTTTAAACTTTTTTTTTAGTTGTTTTATTAGTGAAATAACTTGAAAGGAATTTGGAAAAAAATATATTATCTGCACTAGGAAAAAATGGTAGTTGATCATTTAAAATAAATTCCATCATCCTAAATTTTTGCGTAAGTAAAATCATATCGAGCTAGAAGCTGTACACAAGGCTGCCACACTACCTGAGAAACCGGGATAGCCGGTCAAACACATGGGAATTTTAAAAAAATCCAAAAATAATACAGGAAATATGTGAATTTGGGATTTTAAATGGCAAGATTTAAACAGTAGTCCATTGCAAATATGAAAAATCTCGTATGTATAATATTGTATATAATATATATAATCCCCATCCACTTTATTACCTTCACAAAACATTATTTCGCGTAGCAACTGTGTACATTTCCTCATCAAGTTTAAACCATCCTGTTCTAAACACCACAGTAGTCAAACTTTATGAAATAGTTAAATAATTTAACTCATCTTTCATACTCTCTAAATTCCTGTGAGAATGATTCTGAAAAAAAACCTATGAGAATTTAGTATTTATAAAATATTGGTGACCTTGTTTATGGTGGTGAACAGAATTTTCGTAAAGTGCAGATAGACGCACTCCGACAGATCAATGCCTGGAGCATTTAATTCCGAAATGGTCGCCAGATCCCCTATTCTCGGAATTTACCCCCCCAAGTTTGTCAGCCTTACTCATCCCCTTCCTTCTCCTTGCTGGTAACGGAGGGTTGCCTGTTTGTTAATAGACGTGGCAACATCGTGTCTTCGTCGCCCTGCAGACGCCCGAGCGTCCAGACGCCCTCCAAGAACAGTTTCCTCTTCCAGAGTCTTCCCCCCCTCCACCACCTCGGTTTTAATGAATAGCCTTGGCCCCAAAAATGTGGCCGGGGATTTACAATTAATTTAGTTTTCATTACTGCATTTAGCCTTTCCTCTTGCGGAACTCAAACAAAACACAAAGTTCCAGGGCAATAAAATATCGCTTTACACTTTCATTACTGCATTTAGCCCTTCCTCTTGTGGAGCTCAGACTAAACACGAAGTTCCAGGGCAATCAAATACCGCTTTACACTTTCATTACTGTATTTAGACTTTTCTCTTGCGGAGCTCAGACAAAGCACAAAGTTCCAGGGAAATAAAATACCGCTTTTCACTCTCATTACTGTATTTAGCCTTTCCTCTTGCGGAACTCAGACAAAAAACAAAGTTCCAGGGCAATAAAATACCACTTTACACTTTCATTACTGTATTTAGACTTTTCTCTTGCGAGCTCAGACAAAGCACAAAGTTCCAGGGCAATAAAATACCGCGTTACACTTTCATTACTGTATTCAGCATTTTCTCTTGCGGAGCTCAGACAAAACACAAAGTTCCAGGGCAATAAAATACCGCTTTACACTTTCATTACTATATTTTGCCTTTCCTCTTGCAGAGCTCAGACAAAACACAAAGTTCCAAGGCAATAAAATACCGCTTTACACTTTCATTACTGTATTTAGCCTTTCCTTTTGCGGAGCTCAGACAAAACACAAAGATCCAGGTCAGTAAAATACCGCTTTACACTTTCATTACTGTATTTAGCCTTTCCTCTTACGGAGCTCAGACAAAACACAAAGTTCCAGGGCAATAAAATATCGCTTTTCACTTTCATTTTACAAAAACATGGCGTTTTAAATTAACGACATGTTTATTTCGATTCGTTTCGAAATGTTAAAAAAAAAATGTATATACATCTTGACTGTATACAAATATACAAATAAATATGTTGATGCTCTTCCTGTTTAACTCGTATATCAGAACTAAGGAGTTACAATGCTATTCGCGTGCATGAGTTGATTCGAAGACGATTTCACTGCTTCGTTTCAGCCTAATAGTTACCACTGTGGAAAATTACTTTTCACATATATAAGTAGAAACAAAGGGCAGCAAATTTTGAATAGCGATAGTAAACAGATGGGGATTATTTGTACCATCCGTGATTTCTATTACCCATGCTTTCCCTACCTTATATTACCCCTTAAAAAGAGAGTCTACTCTACTTACATGCTTATGATAAACGAATTTTTTCTTCCAAAACGTAAAATTTAAGATAATTGTGTTCAGTAATAAGCAAATAATATTTTAAATTATTTTTCCGAGTCCCCCAAAAAATCTTTCACGGCCACCCGGTAAAGTATCGCTGCTTTGTACCACCCTTCTCATCTCTGCATCCTAAATATTAATAAGCTAATAACCATGGTATTAAACTTAATAGTTACATTTCTAAGAATGTTTTATTATAAAGTAAACATTCTCACTATAGTTGGATGGCAATAGGAAATAAAACTTTATCTGACAAGCTCTAAACCCCTCGAGCTCTCCTATACATTAAATTATTATTTCTGCAGCTCTCACAGTTGACAGATTGTTTACGTTTTCTTACAGCTTTGAAGTAATTATAATTTTTTTCAATGTTGGCTGATCTAATTTTATTTACATACTAGGGGTTAGACCTGTCTCCAACGGGCAACATTTTGGATGTATTTAGAATCCTGTTCTCTGATATATTTTTTTAGCATTCTTGGATTTTTCTCATAAAGATGGCATGCACCATAGGGTCCATTACAAATTATTTCAGATCTCTAGGACTTAATTTTTAATTAGCATCCACCATTTTGGATCTGCCATTTAGGATGTTTCAAGATTCGGATTTTTCCCACAAATATGGCATGTACCATAGCTTCCACATTAAACTTAATCTCACTAGACTCAAGAATATCGGGAAGTAGGATAAAGAGCTCTAGAAAGACAAACAGACACCACCTAGATTTTAGATATATGTAGATGTTTTAATCATTAAACTAATAAAAGGGGCTATTTACTGCAATTAGCTTATAATGGTATTTCCATATTACAGATTGCCAAGACGTCAGGTAGTAGAGCCTTTTTATTTACCCCAGCCCCACCCTCTTTTTAGGGAATAAAACCAACCTAATTTCTTTCCCTTAACATCGTTATTCCCTTTACATTTTATTTATCCATATCTAGAAGTATATGTGAAGCACCATACCTCACTATTTTTCTGAAGCATTGGGTTAAATTCCAAATTGGATGCATAAGGGATTGAGCTCTTCAGCATATAGCATTCCTTTAAATTAACTCTCCCACACCCACTTCGGTGGTCGTGTGATTCAATGCGCTACTCTCGTGCTAGACTAGACTACCAATGACGGGGAGATTGAGGTTTGAATCTAGTTCGGGTGTAGTGAGGGTATTTTCCTAAATGGTTTTCCAATCTCTCTCCATGCAAGTGCAGGTACACTTCCTATGAATATAACCTCTATAATCCCTAGAACCATTATCGTAATTAGTACACAAGCGTATAACCCGAACGAGTAGTAAGATGCAGTTCTAAAAAAAAAAATCCTCTCCCGCCGAAAGCTTGTATATTTCCTTTAAGGTGGGAGAGTAGCGAGAAAAGATAGCTCTTTTGGCAATTTTTTATCACAAAACTTTCTTGGCCAAAATAAATAAAACGTTGCTTCAGTAAAAACATAAGAGTTGTCTTTTATTCCCAAGGTGATATCAACAGTTGTTGATTATTTGCTATGAGCATAGCGTCATTAGTTGAGAAACCTTTTAAATGAAGAGAAAAGGTCAACATTAAATTCCAGAACAACCTTTATAGATATTCAAAAACTGTTTATATCCCCATGTGAGAAAAATAAACTTTATGTTTGTATTGAAGCAACATTTGATTTATTTTGACCAAAATAAACCTTTTATATAAAAACTGCAAAAAACATTTACTTTTATTTGCGTTCCCTACTCTACCACCTTATGCACTCTAGTTTTAATGTTAACATAGGCTAGATAGTTTAAGTCATGGATAGCCATTGCGTACCTATAAACATGCTAAAATGTACCGTAAAAAAATTGTAGCTAATTTGGAATAAAAGGATTGTAGTCCAGTTTGTCCTCAAAATTGAATCATTCTCCGATAAAATTCTAATACCAATTTTCGCAAAATAATATTCAAAAAACACAAGATTAAAAACTAAACACATCAAATTGGAGTGAGGTAATAATACTAGATCAAAATATAAAAAAAATTATCACAGCCAACATTCACAAAATGTATACTTTGTGTATCTTAAAACTTTTAAAAATGGAACGGCCTGTCAAAAACGGCTGCAGAATATACAAATCGGCAAATGTACACACGAAAGTAAATCTAGTTACCGAGTTCCAAGATGACTCCTATTGTGTTTCTGACGATTGTAGCTACCCTGTAATTCATCCTCCTTTCCCTCCTCTTCAAAGAATCCCCTGTCCATTTCTCCTGTCTGAACCTTGAAGACTAAGTAACCAAACACTTCACCACATGTCCAACATCTCTCCAAGAACCGTCTTCAACAACTCGAGGAGAAACAACATTCCTCGAGATTGTTAATTAATAACGGTACCATCCCATCTGTGTGGGAGTAAGGGAGGTGAATGACAGGGTGGGGGAGGAAATAAAGTTGGACGGGTACTTACTGAAATGGTGAAACTGGAGAATTATACCATCATTAAATTGACGCCCTTTATATGTTGTTTATGTTCTACTATACAACACAATGATATCAACTTAGTACCATGGATTACATTTTATTACACATTAGTTCGGCTATAGAAATTAATATTTTGGTAACACAATAATTAATTAGCAGACAATCTTATAGTTTAATTTATTTTTCGATAGTAATATCTTGATAATCCTTGAGATTTGTGGAGGGTGGAAATGTAGAACCCTACTTAGTCGGTAGAACTATATATTTTAATGTGTGTATTATTATAGAACGGTCATAACCACCAAGCAATATTTGAATGTTTGTATTGACTTACATAGCTTGATTGGACGCACGTGCTATAGTTGCTGGATTATCATATATGAAGTAGCATACTTGAGGGGTTGCAATAGAACGCTGACAATTCATAACAATGTGTAAACTAGTGAGGCAGAAAGGGGCCATACCGTGTTATAAGAGATCTTTACTTTTTGTCAACCTGGCGTCACAATTCCATCTATTTCTAGGGCTGTCTGACGCCTTATCGATACAGACAACATCTTCGGGTCATCCATAGTATTGGTACTTGGAGGAACATCGTCAGAACCCAGGGTCCCGAGATCAAGTTCAGTAGAAGCACCGCGTGGTAACAGTCAACTTGAAAAATCTAAGTATCCACAAGTTAAGTCAGTTTTTCCACGAGCACGGGTGTCCATTCTTCTTACTCTATATCTTACGACCAACATCACATTTTTTATTATCCCTTAGTATCTACTATTAAACCAACATTCACAAACCTACAAACTATTTTGAGCTTACACAACTACCTTGCCTGCAATCTTACTCCTACTGCAAGCTATCCTGACAGAACGAACCCACGGTGGGTAGGGTTGCAACAAAACACATAATATCAACTTGGTACCATGGAATGCATTTTATTACACAGTAATTTGGCGTAGGATATTAATCCTTTGGGAATATAATTAGTTGCCATACGATGTAAGCATTACGCGCTAATTTTAAATAGTGTGGCCTTTATCGTCTTCTGAACATTAAATAACACATTTTAATCATAGTAACCTATTTTTTTCCCTTGCTTTAAATTTCAAACAATATGTGAGATAAAACAATAAAAGTTTAATGAAGCAACAACTAAAATACTGATGATCAGGGCCCGGAAATTGATGACATTGCATCTTTTTTTTATGTAAAGTCAATCACAATGGTAACTTGTATACAAACACATTTTATGACACCCTGATATTGAAAACATAAATTTTCCTGTGGTTTTTTATTTTGTGTGCATATTTGAAAGATTTTACAGCTTATGCCATTTTGTGACATTTTTGCAGCATTTTTTTTCTTGTTTTCACACTTATCGTGCATTTTGTGTCATTTTTAGAATCATTACATATTATAAATCATAACACACGACGGGTAATATTTTAATGCATAAATTCATTATTTACATTTACTTGGGTCATTCATTTTCTCATGTAATTATTAGTATACACAGACATGAAATAATGAGCAGAGCCTAATGTTTTCTGACAGAACAGTAGCCTACTTAAGTGTGCAGATATTTTTGTATTCTATTGTATCAATTCAACGGAGGAACAATTTGGACGTAATTCTACATCCACCGACAAAGCAACTGGTGATTACGAAGTGTGAGTTGTTGGTCTCTCCACCTCACCGCAGATGAAGCCTCGTCTGAGTCTATGAGTATTTGAAAGTTAGAATCTGCGCTAGAGTCTTATTACTCTTTTTTAACTATGTCCATAAGACATAGTTTTTTGTGTCAAAGTTTCTGACTGGTTTTTTCTTTGCCCATAAGGTATAGTTTTGATTGTAAGAGTTCTTACTCTTTTTCTATGTCCATATGACATAGTTTTGTTTGTCAGAGTTTCTAACTTTTTTCTAGGCCCATATGGCATAGTTTTATATTATGGGCTCTATGCTCTATTTATCTAGGTCCATATGACATGATTTAATATGTAAGTGTTTCTGACTTCTTTTTCTATGTCCATAAGACATAGTGTTAAATACTAGGTAAATGTCTTGACACCCTAAACTGTAAGGCCATGCTACGGCTTACTTAGTGCTTAGGATCCCTTAATGGTGGATATCATGTTATATTTTAACGCTTTGTTCAATGACCTAATTAAGTCTTTTACTGATACCAGTCCCTATTATTTCTCCTTAGTTTACCTTTTTACGGTACGCAACCTGTGGGTGCACCACTAGTTCGTAGTAGTGGCCCGCAGGGATAGTGCTTAGCCTCCTGCCCCCTTCAGGCGCCGTTTGTATTAGTTGATACGTTTAGTGTTTGCACTAGTTATAGTGTGCTCAAGATTGGGTGGAAGTATATATATACTATTTATTGTCCAGGCAGTACTAATTAGGAATAGACCAGCCATAGTATATTAACAGCCTAGATTCCGGGTAGCTCGCCATTTACTATTTGTAAAATGACAGTTCCTCTTCTAGGAGATTAGTATTTGTGTTTCGTTACTCTCTATGGAGTTAACTCGTGCTAGCTAGCTCAGTTAACAGCCATCGCAGTAACTCTTTAAACTAGGACTAGAATTTGATATCATTAACTATTATTCGACTAAGTCTAAGTCTAAGTCTAGTAATCGCTAGGCTAGATAGCTATTATGTATTGGAGCTTAACCTTAAATTTAATATTTGCTTCTTATATATATATTGCCGATTTGTTGAGGCAGATGCACCCTCGTAGCAGAATGTTCGTTAGTTCTAATAAGAAGAGTTACTAGATTCAACAATAAACTCAACCTTACTTCTGTTGATTCCTAGCTACCTTGGTGTTTACTTCAATTCTTCTCTATTGGAATGTATACATCTATGGTAACTGATTTAATTTATCTTACTTAACAAAAGACTGTTTAATCTAAGATCTATTTAAACCTTATGTAATTATATTGACTTGCTTGGATTTAAATAAACTGATTTGTTAAACTTGTATATTTCTCTTATCCTTCTATCCTTCCCAAACCTTAATTTAATAAAGTTGTAAATGTATTCGTCACTTCTTCTATTAGATAGGAGAACCGATGATACAATAATTTATCCTGTCAAATAAAAATACTCAATTTATTAAATGATGTATAAACTTTCGCAGTTTTTATTTAAATACTAACTTAATCTTAGATAAATTTTGGATTAGTATGCCCATAAATTATGATTTAGTACATTCAATTTTACTAACTAAAATATACGAGTCTAGTTGTATATATATATATAGTATAATTTGTTTGCTAGGCGAATAACTTGATAGATAGTTTGATTAATGAATGGATGGACGAGAAATAAAACTCGTGAAATATTTAGCTGTAGCAAGTAAAATTAAAGAGAAAGAGAGAAGTTAAAGTAAATAAAGCCAGCGATAAGAGTCAATAATATATAGAGAGATGAAAGTTGCTGCTGCAAGTACTCTCCAAAAGAGAGAAAAAGAGAGAGAGAGATTTAAATAAAGAGAAAATGACTGAATCAAGAAGCGCCAGATAGGAAGGAGGAAAAAAAGAAGTAAGATTAAATTATGGTAGCAAGTAAATCCGGTAAGATAGAAGAAATAGTGAAGTCCAGCAGCAAGTATACTTAGAGAGACAGAAAGAGGGGGAAAGAGTGAATAAAGAATAACATAACTGAACAAACAGCTAAGAATAAATGAAGAAAAAGAAAGAGAAATGACCCCATCAAGGGATAGAGCGAGGATGAAGAAAGTTTAAATTATTGATTTAAGGATATACAGAGAGATAGAAAAGAGTAAATGAGATCATCAAACAAAGCCAAGAATGGAGAAGGAAAAGTAAATTACATGAACAGGCAGAATCAAGTGGAGAAATGAAGATAGAATATATGACGTCAGCAAACAAGATCATTAACACACAGAGAGAGGGCAAATGATGGTTAAAAAATAGTACGAAAAGAGTGAGAAAAGGGAAAGAAAACTACAGCAAAAAGCAAAGCCAAGGAAAGAGTAGAGAAAATAAAGAGCGATAGCAAACAGAGATTGAGGGAGAGGTAGGGAAAATGGAGAGAGGAAACACAAGAGAGATAGAAAGCGTGTGCAAAACAAAACTTGTAGTATAACTGGTAATGCTACGCTGTAATTCATAAGCAACTCCCTGTAGAGAAGCCGTGTTAGCCCGGCCTCGGCTAAAGTTCTCACTGGGATGGCCCCTTCGCTTTACCTGCGCACACTTATAATATGGATGGAACTAGTTTATTATGCAAACCTTCATTTATATGTGTATTTTATTCAGTGACGTGGAGGTAAAAAAACAGCAGCGCGTACACGAGTTAATTAAACAGGCACTGGACTGAGGAAATGACTGGCAAACATAATAATCTCACGGTTAGAACCAGACACCTCCTAAAACACGACACACTCATGGGCCAAAACAAACCAGGTACATTTTGACATATTATATCTACTAAAGTTATTTCTAAATAGTTAATATTTAATCTAATTGGGAAATGTTGACCCCACATAGATCCTCACTGTTTGGCCGACCTGTCTGATGATGGGATCATGGTAAACGTAACGTAAATAGACAAGGGCATTATCTGAATCCGTTTAACTTAAGGCAATAGCTCTAGGAAAAAACAGACAATAAATTTAAGCTGTTAGAAAACAAATAATCGTCGACTAAAATATAACTCTTAGTAGGTAGGCTTGATTAGTCTTTGACTACTTGCAAGTGAAACATAATGAATCTACAAAATAAAGTTTAATAAGAAGGCCACTGCGTTTTGTTGTTCACGAGACGTGAATTATACCGAAGAAGTCATCTGCACACTATAAATAAACAAATTTAGTACTAAACAACCACGCTCACAACGTAATTAGCAGGCAGAAACATCTGGCACACTTCACGTAACGTAACGTAACGTAACGTAACGTAACCTGAACAACGCTTACGACAAGAGAACCTCATATAAATGTGATGGCTTCCATTTAATAAGAGAAACTTAGGATGATGCATCTGACTCGCATTGTCTTTGATGGAGAAGTGAAGGGTTCCATTCCAGGACGGATGTATTGTGGGTGGTTTTCCGACGTTTGATTTTCTCATAAATCAACTCTCCTTTATTATTAAGGATTGACTTCATTTACGATCCCCTCCTAATTCCTGTTGTTTGGTTTAATTCATTGTTTACACATTTTGGAGATTTCCTCGACATAATATTTCGAAGGAAAGAAAATTGTTTCGTGATCACTTGACTCACCTAAATGCCGTTCTTTTTAGCACAGCATTTTACTAGCCATTTGGGCTATACGCCTATGTACTAATTATGCTAATGGTCTTAAGGATGAGAAAGGCTATTTTAGAGGAAGTGTACCCGCATTTGCGTGAAAGGAGAGTGGAAAACCATTAGGAAAACCCCCCTCAATACATACTACCTAAATTCTATACTCAATCTGCCCTTCATCAACATTCTAGTCTACTGCAAGAGTAGTGCCTTAAACCATGCGTCCACCAAAGTGGGTCACTTTATAGTTAAATAATTTTAGTAGATAGATAATATAAGTATCAATATGGTTGAGAACTGATAGGAGCAAATTAAAAATTGTAGCCATTGTCTTATGAATCTACTTTAGCTGTGTTTAAAGGCAGTGGTTCCCAAACTTATGGTTTCGACCCAAAGGAGGGTTGCAAGGAGGTTCCTGAGTGTCGCAGGAAGGTCTCAAGGAAAAATAAATTTTTCAAAAATTATTAAATATTGCAATTACAGCTTCATTTTGAAACTCAGGCATTTAAAGGATTAGTGAAATACTGACAATATCAAAATGTTGCAAAAAAAAAAAAAAAGCGTTACGAGTCACCAACGATTTCCACTACCTTCGTCTCCATGTCTCTCTCTATCCCTTTCGCTGATACATTGCATTGCATGTTGTCTCCCTTTACAACATAGAAAGAAACGAAACATAAAAGTGCAGGACTCAGTTTTCTTACGAATGAAACAATTTTAAAAATAGAAAAAGTTACTCTATTTAATCTCACAATTTTATCCACTTCAGTGGCCACGTGGTCTAACTTACTAGTATCGTGTTAGAGTAGACTGTCGATTACAGGAAGATATAGGTTCGAATCTCAGTCGAGTGTACTGAGAGGGATTTTTTCCAAAATTGTTTTCCACTCTACCTCCACGCAAATGTGGGAACGCTTCCTCTAAACTAAACCTTCCTCATACCTAACTCATCAGAGTAAATAAGTTAGTGCATATGCGTATAGCCTGAATAAGTAGTAAGACGTAGTGTTAAAAAATAAACATTCGTAAGACACATATGAATTTGAAGAACAAACTTACTAATGTATCATAGTATCACAATATACAGATGATAAATTAAAAAAGTTTAGATAATTTAACTGTCAAACATAGCAGAACAATTGTTTCTACTAATCTATTTAGACTACATGTTATTTAACTCAATAACTTAGCGATTTGTCTTGTGTGATTACACAACTTATTAATGAACCTAACCCAAGACAGTGTAACTTTCCAACCATTGTTCCAGGAATTTAATAAATAGATAGTAGAAATAATTCATAAACAGTTGTTACATTTAAGGTGACGTTTAGAGATGAGTTTGACTATCCTTTACCTTTAGAGGGCTTCGCCAGCCAAGCACAGAAATAGTTAGGTTGCATATACAGGGTGTATTTTAATTGGTGTAAAATATTCTAGGCACGTATTCACATCAAACAAATAATAAGTAAAGTTAGTATAAAAATGGGTCTAGAAACGCTTAATTTATATGGTAAGAGTAATTGTACTGTTCAATATTAATAATCAATTCAAGAGAAGAAGTAATGCAACCAAACAAAAAAAAAAAAAAGATTTACAGAAACAGACAAAAACATAAGAAGATAGAACGTATTGCGAAACAAATATTGCAAAATGGTGACCTCTGCTTCAATGCACTCTCTAAGCTTGCGTTCCATGTTTTGTCATAATTTTTTGAGTATAACTGGGGCGTTATGCAATATCTCACATCCATTTAAGGTACAATAACTTAAAATATTAACACCAGGCACAGGAGTGGCGTAAGCAATGGACTTTAACTGTCCCCAGAGACTTAAAAAAAATCAATTGGGTTCAAATCTGGTGTTTAAGCTGGCCATTCAATGGATCCCCCCGCTTTTAATCCATTTCCGCGGAAAAAGCTTTATTAACTTTTACAACTAAACGTTTCAAGACCTATGTTATATGAACTTGTATTAACGTTTGGTCAATGCGAGTACGCCCCTAAAGCATTTGATACAAATTAAAATGGACCCTGTATAGAATACAAACCAATTCCATTATATACATTTTTTATATCTAATTGTTTATGTTAGTTGGATATCATTCGAAGCTACTACCTAAGCCTGCTATAGCATAAATCCAAAATAGCGCTTTTGGACGTAACACCATGAAAAAGGGAGAGTATCAACATTTCTCCTCTTCCCCAATCGCTTTACTTCATCTTACCTATAAAACTAAGGATTGAGTATTCATGAGTATGTCTATAATTCATACTGGCAACTGTTCTGTTACCAAACATATATATATATATAAAAGTGTGTTTAGAACAAGCCACTGAATAATTTAGTAAGGAAGAACGAGTTTTTCCCCCTCCCCTTACTAGCTATTGTGTGTTTTTTGGTCCGAAGCCCCCCCCCCCNGGGGGTTGGGAGTCCAAAGGTTTCACCATCAATTAATCAAGACACACCACAAGGATAGTGTCTGATCAAGGATGCAAATTAACAACTGTGTTTTATTTTTAGTCTGGTAGGCTTTAATAGTATAGGGGACAAAAAAAAGGAATGAATGTAGAGATTTACCAACAAAACCTCAAATAAAGAAACGGAATAATGTGATTAAATATTCTGAATCCATACATTTTAAATTGTCGACCAGACAATGAACTGACTTTAAGTTTGTACACAATGCTACAATTATTATTGTTTAATTTTTTACCCTCCACATGAACGTAGATGTATGTTTCCTTATTTGATGATGGATAACAAAACAAACTAGATAAAATAGTATATTTAATGAGGTCAATAGTTGCAGCCACCACGTTTGAGGCTGGTAGAGTTTAATTAATCATACATCTCAATATGAAATAAAATAGGCCTACTAGTTTCAATATTTGAACGTACTTCATGAGTAAAACCGGTCAATGAAGTGACAATCATTAAGGACTTTGCCTACTTGTGACGTCACGGCCGGTCAAGATAGGATTTCCCATGTTATTGAATTTACGTTTTACTTAGCGAGCTTTAAAGATATAACGTTGAAACAAAATCTATAGATTATTAAATAATTATAAAAAGAGCCCTACAGTGTCACAGAACTATTATTTTTATGTTTAAGTTGTTTATTGTTAACTTTTTTTTATAAATCCTCTACAGCTCAAGCTATTTGTCTGGTCATGAAAATGGCCTGTAGGAATCTTCCTGCCAGGATTTAAATTAAAAAAGTCCATGGTAGCATAATTATGTCTATCTACAGTAGGGAATAAGAAAAAGTTAAATATAAAAAGCAAGTCAATGTTTTCAAGGACCAAATATTAAGGTGACTGTGTAAACTCGTCAGAGGAAGAGGGAAAGGGTTATCAGCACATAAACAGGAGCCCTCTCAGGGTGAACTTTTCGTTTTCTTCTCCCTATTTCTATTTTATACATTAGCGTTTAAGTGTGATAGTGTTTAGACTGCTTAAGTGCGTCAAGTTAAGTTGCAACCTGCTTCGCAAAATAGCTTTGACATCTCCAAGCGGTCAACACCGTCAAAGGAGGAGATATTCATAGGGTAGGTCCAAACCAATTTATGACGAAATGCTTAAGATAACAATATATATCACCTAAAGCAGTGGTTCCCAAACGGGAGTATGCCACAAAATTTTGGAAGTGTGCCTCCAAAATTTCCAGATATTTTAATCTAACTAAACATCTCGTAATAAATCTACTACTAGTTCCAGTTTTAAGCCTCCCAAAGTGTTATAGCGATATATAATTTTAGGTTTCACTTTAAAAGAAGATTGTGACCGACCAGTTTATATCTGTATTATTTGTGGAAAACTTCTGAGCAATGAAACAATGATTTTGAGCCAAATGGAGCGGTATCCAACCACCAAACATCCCAGTGAGTCCCCAAAAAAACCATCATCCCAACACAAAACACAAATAAAATGGAAAATATTGTTTTAATTTCAGATAGTGCACCTGTAGCGTCATTCAAAATTGCTGAATTGATCGCAAAAAACATGAAACCACATGTTATTGGTGAAAATGTGATTGGGCCAGCTTGTCAGTTCATTACTGAAACCATGCTTATAAAAATAATCCAAAGAAGGAATTTTAAAAGTGTCTTTATCAAATAAGATAGGTTGACGTATTTATTAAATATCTGAGAACAAAATCAAAATGTTGTTGAAAAAATTAAAGTAAACCGGCAATTTTCTCTGTAAGTAAATGAGGGCACCAATATAAGAACACATTTATTGTCAACTGCTTCTTGATACTTATCATTTTAATTTTAATCTAAATTTAATAGAAATATGTATTTATATTACAGCCCTTACACAAGTGTGCCGTGACAATATTGTCTTGGAATAAGTGTGTCCTGGAGTGAAAAAGGTTGGGATTCCCTGACCTAAAGTAAAACTGGATAAGTAAAACCAGCCTAGGATGACGTATCTGTAAAAGGTAAAGACTGTGTACATTCCACTGACATATGCGCAAGGTTGAATGTGTAATATCCGGGCTTAGCGCCTTGTCGAGAGGGAAAGATGGGAGGAGGGTGTAAACATCCCTTACTCTCTCCCCCTCACCCCATCTATCTCACACTCACATAGACAGGTAACCACAAGCACCCACCCCTGTCAAGGATTAGGATATAAGGAGGGGCGCGAAGTAGGCAGAAGAGTAATACACTACACATCCGGACTGGCTTTGCCTTGCACGATAGTAGCGTGGTTACCCCGAAAGACTGCGCAGTAGGGAATTACATCTCCTACCTTCTCTCTCAAACAGTACCCCTTCATAATGTAACAGAGAAAAGAACGTCTACCTTGAAGTTCATTATGTAACAACAACTTTAGTTGCGGCCCGAGTTAAATTTTGCACTCAGGAAGGATCGCTTTTTGGCGCTCCTCTATATAGTATTAGGAACATATAAAAATAAACCTCAAACCTAACAACTTCAAACCTAACGTAACCTGGGCGGGCACATTAGGGAAATAATCAGCAAACCTGACAACTTTATAAATTATAATCATCAAGGTCTGGAAGTTGATGACAAGGCATCATTTTTCTGTTAAGTCGATCGCAATGATAAATTGTATGCAAGCACATTTTACGACACCCTGTTATTGAAAACATAACTTTTATTGTGCATATTATTTTACAAATTTTAAGGATTTCACAGTTAATGCAATTTTGTGGCATTTTTTGGGCATTTTTAGGAGATATTTTCTTGATTCCTATCGTGCATTCTCTGTCTTTTTAGAATAATTACATAAAAATCATAACACACAAATCATATTTTTAACGCACCAAATAATAATTATCTTCATTTACTTGGAAAGTTCGTTTTTTCGTGTAATTATTAGCATGGTCAGGTATTGCCTAATGTTTTCTGACGTAAAAGTACTAAGTAAGTTATTTTTAGAAGGTATATTGGCTATGCAATATATTATTTATTTCTTCTGTTGCAGGATTTCACAGCCATTACCATAAACGGACAAGAAGAACAAGTGGATTCTAGTTATATTATTTGATTTTTAAGAGCATCTTTTGTATATTTGAGAATATAAAACCTAGTTTTTAAGTGCATCCTTTTAGTTTTTAAGGGCATTTTTTGTTTTTGAGAGCATTAGTACATAATTTTTAAGTGATTTTTTAAGGGCATCAACTTCCTGGCCCTGGCTAGTCATACTCCAAACGTTTCACTGCGATATTGTACGTAACGGATAGTATTACGAACAAAACTAATATTGCATGTTTTAAAGATAAGGTTCTCCTCTTTATATTTTACTATAACAAACACTTTTATATAATTAATGGTTTACAAGATAATTCAAAAATTAGATGTTCATCCCATAAACTTTACAAGATTTGAAGATGAGGCATTTCGTAACCCTTAAAAAAATTAAGAGACGACAGAGACAATTTTTAAAAACTATTTTTGAATAGTAGAAATAGTAAAATATTTCTGGTTTTGTACTTCTCCGATAATTAATTTCAAATTACTTTATTTTTCTTGATTTCATCTTTAAAGCGTTCAGTATACAAATAATCATTTATTTAGTAAAAATTATAACAAATATCAATTATTCAAATGACAAAATAATCCTATTTGTAAACCTCCAGGCAACTGGCCCAATATTATTTACTAGCCAGGGGTTGGCAGCTCTGATGTCTAGACAACGGAGAGAAGACAAGCGGTGCAGTTGCATAAATGGACCCATAAGACGCCATGTACTTAGATTATTTCGGGCGGCTTTTGCCGCTGGCGTTTTGTAAGACACGACGGCAAGTTTTACAAAACGCGACGGCAAGTTTTTCGGACGGCAGAGCATAAAAAGACTCATTTATTCTCAGTGAATTAGAAAACGCGATGGCTTTTGCCGTCGTGTGTCGCCCGGAACTAAACGCCTGCATAAAAGGGCTCTAGACACTGTGCAAAAGAATTGAACCATCATCAGTCAAAGTTGAGTGGTAGGGACGGGATGATGATCGAAGAGTAGTGTTTTGGCCATCTTGTTATTATGACATGTGTTTTCATTTGAAAATAAACACGGGAACAAAAGCAGAAAACTTGAAATCTATTTGCTTTATTTTCATCAAGTACGTCATAACCTACGTCTTTCAAAATTGTGGTCCCCTTACACTTCACTTTTAGATTTCCAAAGTTTAAGACGATCATTGTGTAAAATTATCATCTGGATAATTTATTTGATAATTTTTACGTCATCAAAGAACGAAACTAACGGGTGTGACCTTTATGAACCGTGTACCTCAAATTACCATTTGTTTTGGAACAGCAAACACACACAAAAAAAAGCTCACACATGCTACCAACTGTTGAGTAACTCAACGCGTTGCAGAACAAATTTCCAACATGCGGGTGTTGTTCAAAATGTTACTAAACACCTCAAACCAATCCACACATGATGCAAGGTAAATATTGTAACAAGATTAGTCTCCAACAGTTGGACCCGTGCGCTTCTCGTGGTCTACCCTAACTGTGTTTCCTGTTCTTTCTATCTCCCTCCTTGTCTAGCAGGTATTCTGTGGCAGGC
>CABFWB010001281.1:5360-45174 GCA_902151455.1 Timema bartmani
GGGGGGGGGACGTTACCTTCAAAATACATTTTAAGAAAAGTTGGGGGGGGAGGTCCTTCAAAATACATTTTAAGAAAAGGTGGTGGGTTACCTTAAAAATGCATTTTAAAAAAGGGTGTTGGGGAGGGACTTCAAAATGCATTTGCCCCAGGCCCCTAAATCCTCCAGGTAGCCCCGTTTACTCATGTAGTCTTAAATAAACGAACAGAGGTATAGTGTTAATAGTTTTGGGAGGGTGAAGACCAGCCCCCCAATTCTTGTCTAAGGACCTTAAGCAAGAGGGGAGGGGTCTGGAAATCGCTCCAGAATATTTATTAACATTTTATATTTAAAGGGAGGTTTAATATTCAAATATGGAACAACACCTCACAATAATCTTGTGGCTATCAAAAGCCTCCGGTGGATACTCACTGCAGCCGATGAGGTGTGATCCGTCAGCGCAGCCCTGGCGGGAGTTCCCCGAGTTAAAGCAGCGCAGGTGGGCAGGGATACATTGCCCGTTCTCACACCGGAACTCGTGAGGGGCGCACGCACGACTCTGGACCGCTGGAACGATGGGGAAGGTTGAGATTAGAGGTTATAGAGTGTGACATTTGACCATGAGGGTCAGGTTTCAGTAAAATCCTACTTCAGCAAGAAAACGCCAGTGTTTTTGCAATTTTTACGGCAAAACATTTTTTTTTTTTTGCCAAAATAAACAAAATATTACTCCTGTAGAAACACAGAGTTTATTTTTCTTCACATGGTGATATTAACAGTTGTTGAAGATCTGTCAAGGGTGTCCTGGAATTTACTGACAACTTTTTCTTTTCATTTAAAAAGTTTGTTAGATAATACCACCATTCTCACGAAAGATATTCAACAACTGTTGATATCAACACTTGAAGAAAATTAAACTCTAAGTTACTACTGTAGCAATATTTAGTCCCCTTCCATCTCCCCTTAAGAGATTGATAACGTAAATCTTCACTCTTTAACAAAGTTCAAACCAATCGTGAACCCGTATTGTTGTGGCTTTATTTTTTTACAGCGCATCTTACTATCCGGTTAAGTTATATGTGTTAACGGCAATGTGTGTAAATCAGGCATTCTATAAAATGACTAGGCTTCCTGTATAATTCCTAATTGGTTTGAGCAAAGTATGAAATAAACTAGTTTTACTGTTGTATTTCATACTTTTCGTAGGAAATTTATAGAATAACCAGTCATTATATATTACCGAGAAAAATAGCTAGCATAACCGAACCTAACCTAACCTAACCTGACCAACTTAAATCCTAGGAATTAGGTGAACCTGCAAGAAAACGGCGCAAGACTTGCATAGAACTGGATAAAAGAATCGATAGCATATCTCGCGACTTCAAAAAGTCAAATAACTTGAAAATAAGTATGAAATATGATCGCAAAACTCGTTTATTTCATACTTTGCCAAAACCACTCTCTGGCATTATATAGAAAGCCTAGGCATTTTATAGAACGTCTGATTTCACACATTGCCAGTGACATATACATTTATATACTAGTTACGCTAATAGTTTATGCATGAGCAAGGTTATATTTAGATTAAGTGTACACGCATTTGCGCGAAGGTAGAATGGAAAACCATTCAGGAAAAAAATACCCTCAATACATTTGACCAGGATTTGAATCACGACCTCCCTGTCATCGGAGGTCTAGTCTATTGCGAGTTGCGCCTTAGAACATGAGGCCACCGAAGAGGATATAAATTTATTTTAAATTACTTATAATTTGAAAGTATGTATTCGTTATTATTCTGTTTTAATTTCTTGCACCAGACAACATAATAACTTAAAAACACCCATCAGGCTATTTATCTTAAGGATCCGTTCATCCGTTAGAAAATAAAACTTGTCTGTAATCGGCTGCTTCTAGTTTGTGATGCACGGAATCGATGACCAACATACGTTTATTCTTGCGTGTGAATTGCTGTGCAACTTATCTGTGTTTGGCGGAGAGCGAGTAAATAAAGCTTTTTTTTCCTCGCTGAAAAACAAGCGCAGAGTATAAACGTGGTCATGGGACGGACGAGCTTTAAACCAATCGTAAGATTTCCGTTTTATTAGTGCAAGCTGTTCTGCTAGAGTTCAACTCATCTCTCCTTTCGCCTCTTTGTCGGAGGCCTTCGGCGCGGGGGAACCAATCAAATCTCAAGACCAACCGTCTCAAATCAGTGCGCATGCTCTGTAGAATTAGAAGCAAGCAGACAGCATATTTGGTTGTTATGGTGAGATTTGAAATAACTCGTTATTGGATTGTGCCACGACTCAGCGCTATCATTTGAAAACGCCCATCGAGAGAATGATCTAAAATAGGGTTTATGTTTATCCACCACAACATTAAATATGTCATTAATCAGCTGTTTTAAGTTTGCGTTGCAATGCATCATGGGTCAATAAACAGCGTGTGAATAGCTTCATACCCGCTTCGGGGACCTCATGGTCTAACGCGCTACTCTCATAGTAGACTGGAAATTCCGATGACGGGGTGATCGAGGTTCAAATCTCAGTCGAGTGTCCTGAGGGTGGTTTTCCCCAAATGATTTTCCAATCTCCCTCCAGGCAAATGCAAATATTATTATTATTATTATTATTATCACCGCTTCTTACTACCCGAGCGGGTTATACGCACTTAAGCCAATGTGTAATGGTAGGGTGATTGTGAGACGAAATGGAGGACCTACAGTTTAACGTGGAATCCGAACCACAGTGGAGGTCTGGCATTCCACACATTCACAAGTTGTGATTAATACACGTCTTGTCAGAGGTGAAGGAAGGGTTTGGCATTCAGATAAATCTGTGCCGGGACCGAGGATTGAACCCTGGACCCCCAGCACAGAAGACTTACACCTTACCCCTAGACCACCAAGTCCCCTCAAATGCAAATATACTTCCTTAAAATATTACCCCTTTAACCCCTAAAATTATTTGCGTAATTAGTACATAAGCGTATAACATGAACCGGTAGTAAGACGCGGTGCTAAATATATATATAGGCCTATCTACACCACTTAAGCATACTATGCTCTCTATGTTCAGAAAACTATGGCACAAATGAAAAGATAGGGCCACAGTTTAACCGAGCAAGGTAAGACACAATACATTCTCACCACCACAGTCCATTTCGTCGGAGCCGTCGGGGCAGTCCATGAAGTAGTCGCACCAGTTGGTCTCCGGGACGCACTGCCCTCCGCTCAAGCACTTCCGGTAGCCAGTGTCGCACCCCACATCGCCTGCGGGACAGCGACAAGGTAAAGAATAACACTCCCTTTGAACCATGTGACCGGTATGAGCATGGTAGTAAACAGGATGGAGGAACAAGAAACCAGAACCAATTAAGTCGGGTCATTACTACATCTATTGTGTGAACCTTGACGCGTGCGTTAATAGTTTTAGTCATTTGCGTGGCGTGGAGTATTTCAAGGGTAGAGACCTATTTTCCCACCATGGATTTCTACCTCTTCAGGTTGTACACACACACACACACACACACACACACACACACACACACACACACATATATATATCTTAGCACCACGCTTTGCTACCCTTTCGGATTATACGCTTATGTACTAATCACACTAATAGTTTTAGGGATTAGAAAAGTTATATATATATATATATAGAGAGAGAGAAGAAGTGTTTCCGTATTTCCGTGAAGGGAGAATGGAAAATCATTTTGGATAAACCACCCTCAGTACACCTGACCTAGACTCGAACCTCGGTCTTCCCATCATCGGCAGTTAAGTCTACTGCGAGAGTAGTGTGTTAGACCATGTGGCCACCAAAGTGGGTTCATATATATATATATATAGATTACACTAGTGTGGTAGGAATAATATGTATAGAACTGTAAGGAAATGTACCCGAATTTGCGTAGGAGAAGAGTGGGAGAATATTTTTGAAAAGTGACCATCAGTATACCCTGCTGGCATTTGGAACCCAATCTCCCCCGTCGTCGGCAATAAAATATATTGTAAGAGTGAAGCCCTAGACCATCAGCTTAACCTGGCAACATTCTAAAAAAACTATGTAGGATTGGTCAAATGGGGACAAAGTGGGTGAGAACATATAACAGGTACAGATTTCACACTCTCTTCTTACCCTGGCAACATTCCAAAGAGACTATGTAAGATTGGTCAAATGGGGACAAAGTGGGTGAGAACATATAACAGGTACAGATTTCACACTATCTTCTTACCCTGGCAACATTCCAAAGAGACTATGTAGGATTGGTCAAATGGGGACAAAGTGGGTGAGAACATATAACAGGTACAGATTTCACACTCTCTTCTTACCCTGGCAACATTCCAAAGAGACTATGTAGGATTGGTCAAATGGGAACAAAGTGGGTGGGAACATATAACAGGTACAGATTTCACACTCTCTTCTTACCCTGGTAACATTGCAAAGAGACTATGTAGGATTGGTCAAATGGGGACAAAGTGGGTGAGAACATATTACACGCCACTGTAAACCAGTGTCCTCTCAATAACTCATGCAGTTGTCCTCCCGGAACTATCCAGCTACGGATTCTGGTGGCAAGTATGTAGGCCTACTCACCGCATTGCAGTTCATCGCTCTTGTCCCAGCAGTCGTAGTGTAGGTCACATCTGTGTCTCAGGGACACACACTGACCGTTGTAGCACATGAACTCGTCTTCTGCGCATGCGCTAGGCTCTGTAATATATGAAAGTAGTCTAGCTTCAGTACACTTGAGGTTTATTATTTCTATTAATTTAAAATCAGAAATTTAACATGTAAAATAAATTTAGACATTTATTGATATATCAAATTTATTAACCTAAAAAAAAAGTTTCTTTCCAGTGGCATGAATAAAATAAATGGTACAATGCACCCCACAGACTTTCTTCATATTTTAACATAAAATAGAAACATTTACAAAAATGCATATGATTTGTGAAACTAAATAAAATACATTTTGGTCAAAAACTCCCCACAAAAAGAGCATAAATGTAATAATATACACTATTACAGAAACATTTAGATAAGAGGTAAATCTCTCCATCAAAGAGCATACAATCAAATTCACATTTCAAATACCTCCGAAATAATATTAATATAATAATTGATATATACATTTTAGATGTTTTTGAAAATAAATAAATACATACCATGGATGTCATTGAATTTTATATTATGCTCTTTGATGCAGAGATCAGAGACTAATAGTTTTATAAAATATAGATTTCAAATAAAACATTTTCAAATTTATTAGAATCACAACTTTACAATGATAAGCTATTGCGTATCTCAAACAATTCCAGATATATAATCCAAATTTTAAATATACTCTTCTTTAAGCCTCAAAGTAATTTTCAAGGGGAAAAAGTTGCCATTTTATTTGCAAAGCAAAGCAGTGTCTAGATACAACTTTTCTATCAAAATCGATTGAGCAGATTTTGAGAAAATCACTTTTTTTCTATTTTCGCCCTTCAGTAAACTAGGTATCCTTCATTTAAGGGTTAGCTCTCTAATTCAAAACACATCTAGGGGGAACCTTTTGAAAACGCTAGATATTAAGCTTAATATTACCCGCTTCGGTGACAGAATGGTCAAAGACACTAGTCTAGCAATAGACAAGACTGTTGAAGACGATGAGATGGTATTCGATTCCTGTAGAGTATACTGAGGGTGGTTTTTCCTAAATTGTTTTCTACTCCACCTCCACGCAAACTCGGGTATACTTTATTTAAATTCAATCGTCCTAATTCTTAATACATTAGAGTAATTAGTACAAAGGCGTATAACCCTAACGGGTAGTAAGTCGTGGTTTAAAAAAAGTTAGATATTCTTTTAAATCGAAAAATGACACTTGGACTGTTCAGTATTTCCTTAAATTTTAGGCATAGTTTGTGATGGACCTGTAGAAATCGTCAGCTACATATAAGTGATCAATTAAGATCTCGAACTATCATATAACGCAAATAACTATTTGAAACACTAGCCATCTGATACTACCCGCTGTTCAATACTATATAACTCTTGTCAACCACGATGCTCTTGGGGTAAAGTGCCCGCCTCAAGTTCCAATGTTCATCGGTTCAAACCCAGCCGGAGTCGACAGATTTTTCTTGGGCGATAAAAATATCCGTAGCACAACTTCCTTTAGAGGGAAAGTAAAGCCTTCGGTCACATATCGATTGTGACACGTAAAAGAACCCTGAAAAGTATGTAAAAATACTTTCCCGGCAAAATTGGTAGGACCTTATAGTCTCTCTCATAGAAATTCTCGTGTGCTGATTTAATCAATCGGTTTAAAAATTGCACGTTAAATATTTCAAACGAAATGCTTACCAATCTCCCGTAAATAGTATTTGTCACTAGTTTCGGTGTTCAACGAATGTAAACTGTTTTTCTTTTGTTTAAAGTAATATATTCTGGTAGAAATAAACTTTAGAAAATACAAACATCTTGTTTTGAGCCAAACATTCAGATTATTTTAATAAATTAATAGCATATTTTTTATTTATTTTAGCATCACGTCTTACTACCCATTCGAGTTATACGCATATGCAAAAGTTAGGCTAATGTGTTAGGGATGAGGAAGGTTGAATTTAGAAAAAAATGTATCTTAGTTTTTGGGGAGAAAGAGTGTGAAAAAACATGTAAGAAATAGAAATAGCCACTTTCAGTACACCCAATTGGGATTCGCGCCCCTCCTTTTACGTCATAGGTAGTCCAGTCTATCGCGAGAATAATGTCTTAGACCATGCGGCCACTGAAGCTAGTATTATTAGTACTATTTTTTATAGGTAATTAATTTTCGTTCCATCAAAAGTGATAGCTGCAGACATGGCTAGACTGTAGTGTTTCCCCACTTGTTTTAATATTGTGGATTTATTGTCATGTATTCATACATCAAGTAATATGATCTGTAACTGTCACTTTTGATAGATATTATAAACACACATAAAATAGTAATCGACTGCAAAAAAATAATAAATTCAGTAGTTTCTAAATGTCTTAATATAAAAACTAAGCCATACTATGCTCAAAGCTAATGGTTGAAAGATTATTTTTCCACTCTCTCCTCAAAAAAATAAATAAAAAAATAGAGTTATTAACGATGATTGAAGGCTGTTTCTATCAGCTTTAAGACATTGTTCGTGCTTGGTCGCATCACCAACAAACTCCTTCAGCCCCAGAATCTTGATTTTCAAGAAGAAAGTCAAAAGATTTATGGATTAATTTTTCCAACATCCAATGAAATAGGAAAACAGTCCTTGGGAACATGATATTGATAGTTAGATTAATTAAGGGTTTATATAATAATATCAACATAACCCGCTTCGGTGGCTGAATTGTCTCACGCGTCACTCTCATAGTACACTAGAATGCCGATGACGGGAAGGTTGAGGTTCGAACTAGGGTCTGGTGTACTGAGGGTGGTTTTTTCATAGTGGTTTTTCAGTTTCCCTCCGCTTAAATATGGGTACACTTCCTCTAAATATAAAGTTTCCTAATACTTAAAACTAGAGTAATTAACACGTAAGCGTATGACCCGAACGGATGGTAAGACGCGGTGCTAAAAAAAAGTGGAATAATCCTTTGTAATAAAAACTCAAAAGAGTACAGAAGAGCCCAGATAAGTTCTAAGACATTTTCGAGTTCTTACGTAATACCTTAAGGTGGGAAGGAAGGGGACTCGAGGAAAAGTCGGTGTTTTGGCAGTTTTTATGACAAAACTTTTTTTGGGCAAAATAAATAAAATACTGCTCCAGTACAAACATAGAATTTAACTTTCTTCACGTGGTGATCTCAAAATTTCTTGAATATCTTTCAAGGGTGTTCTGGAATTTCATAAGAACTTTTTCTCTTCATTTAAAAAGTTTGTTAGATACTGTCATTATGCTCATGATAGATATTCAACAACTGTTGATATCAACATGTGAAGAAAATTAAGTTCTATGTTTCTACTGAAGCAATATTTGATTCATTTTGGCAAAAAAAAAAAGTTTTGGCCAAAAAAACACCGGCCTTTTCTCGCATCCCTTTCCAACCCACCTTAGGTTATTAGATATAATAGGGGGGTGATGGGAGTGGGTTGAAGGGAGTGGGTTGAAGGTGTTGGAGGGGGGCAAGGGGTCGTTAAGGGAGGAGAGGGGGTGGATGAAGACGTAAACAGACCTTGTCTTTCATCAACGCATTAAAGACGCGCATTACTCTCACTTGAGGTAACTAATTATTCTAGACGGGGAATTGTGCTTTGGGAAAACACGTTATACAAGCAGAAAAAAAAAGCAAGCGCTTGTAAGAGACGAAAAACAAGCATCTATAATTAATAATAACGTCGTAAATATGATGATAATAATAGTCTTGTACAGGGAAGAAATAACATCGGAACACTTGATTACTCTTGAGACGTTATTCACAAAATGTCTATAAAATTAGATTCTGTGTTAAGTGTGCTTTTGTTATTTTAAACAAAACCATTGAATGACTCTAAGAATGGGTAAGCCATCTCATTATATTAATCTGTTACCTTTCTTCTCCTTTTCATTCTAAAGTCAACCAACTGATATGCTTTCTATCCATCCAGCGCTGGGTAATGCACTCAGCCCATTGGTTGGTTGGTGTTGTCTGCACCATCTGGTGGAAATCCTATGTACTAGGGGAGTTCAGAAAGTGTGGTGGCTACACACTCAATTTCTATGAGCGAACGTGAAAGGGGCTGCCAATTTTGCCTGGAAAGGTATTTTCATATACCTTCCATGGTTCTTTTACATGTCACAATCGACATTGTACCGACGGCTTGACTAATCCTTTAAAGAAAATTGCGCTCGAGATTCTTATTGCTCAAAAAAATTCTTCTACCTCAATTGGGTTTGAACCAGCAAATATTGGGTACTAAGGAGAGCACTTTACCCCAAGGCCACCAAGGTTTACAATTTACTAACTATAAACCAATTTATATTAGAGGAAACTTTTCTCCCAGCTACATAATATAGTCCAGTAGTGGAAAGATTAGCCAGTACTAATGTACCGTTGTCCAGGGGACGCCCGAATGTACTAATCGTACATCCTTTCCTTGGAGGTTCTTTCCATGTCCCGATGAGATGAGGTGATAGTGAAGGGTGTGGAACCAGTGGAAACACTTAAATCTAACTTAGGCCTAATCAAGCAAACTCTGATGACTGTCGGAGTAATTCACCTTTCGGGGAAAATACCCAGGGTACCAGCTGGGTATTGAACCCTGGACCCCTTGACTCGTAGCCAGGTGCACTGACCACTACACCAAGGAGCAGGTTATCTGACTGCTAATTATTAATGCCGGTTGTCGAGTGGGTCTTGCAATATATTTATTTGTTTGAGATCTTCTTACTACTCGTTCTGGCTATTCGTATATGTACTAATTACTCTAATATGTTAGGGTTAAGGAAGGTTTAATTTTTAGAAAGTGGACCCGCATTTGAGGTGTGAGAGAGAGTGAGAAACCATTTAGGAAAAAAACTACCCTCAGCCCTACCGGCCGAGATTTGAACCTCGATCTCCCCGTCATCGGCAGTCTAGTCTACTGCGAGAATAGCGCGTTAAACCACGCTGTCACTGAAGTGGTCCCAAATTATTAATGGTTGGATATGAAGTGGGCACCGAAAAACAACTTCAAACTTTAATCTTGTAACATTTTAAGTTACTTCTGGAAAAAAAAAAATTGTATATACTAATTATACTTTCTACCGTACAATCTTTGCACTGGGCGACTAATCCATTTGCTGTTGCCGCGGCGCCTACCCAGAAGAAAGTAGTGTGCTACAACCAAATTAAGCTTGTTAAGGAATTCATCTCAGTAAGAGAGAAATTGTCGTGCAGACATTCAGCTCTAACGTAATATTTCATTCTACAATGCGTTATTTCAAAATAATAAAATGGTTCACGCCAAAATAAAGTTAAAATATCCCAACAGGGCTCTTTTTCCTTAACAACCCCATAGTTTGAGTCTTATTGATAGAAATAAAGTCGCTGACCTAGTGGTCTAGGGGTAAGGTGTCAGACTTCTGTGCTGAGGGTCCGGGGTTCAATTCTCGGTCCCAGCACAGATTTATCTGATCGCCAAACTCTTCCTTCACCTCTGAAAAGACGTGTATTAATCACAACTTGTCAATTTGTGGAATGCCAGGCCCCACCGTGGTTCGGATTCCACGTTAAACTATAGGTCTTCTATTTCATCTCATAATCACCCTACCATTACACATTAGCGTAAGTGCGTACAACCCAAATGGGTAGTAAGATGCGGTGATAGTAATAATAATTATAGAAATAAATTTAGGAAAATATGACATAAGCTCATTTTAAACAATATTTTTAGCATATTTGCGGAACTGTGTGACTAGGTTTGATGGAAAATATTTCTATATTTTGCCTTCCTCTAATAGATCAAATAATTATTTGAATGGCTTACGACAAACAACTTTAAGATACCAGTGAGAGTTCATCTTTACTTCGGGATGAGAAGTTTCGTAGTTTTCTTTCACCTATTATTGACCTAAAAAACTATGTTTGCAGGTTAATGGGAGTATAAGTTTGAACAGAATATATTAAAGTACATTCACCACCCGAGCTTACTTGGATGACAGCTCAAAAGTTACTAGAAACAGTCCCAAATATATCCCCACGCCAACAGCTGACATCTTTCACTTTGAATAGCTGTAATGAAACCATATGGTAATGTATGAATGTTATAGTTAACCATGGTAATCTAGCCCAATATCGTTTATATTTGAGTTCGGGCATAAAGCTTATTTATCGTTTTATTCCACTTAAAAAAATTATGTATGGACAGCACTTTCACAAAATGTCTAATAAATATTACTTAAAAATGGTGACTGACGAATTTAAACCATGTGATTGATCAAGACGCAAACAAGTTCTTAACAATGGTGCACCCACGCAGTGGATAAAAATGCTTTATTCAGTTAAATATTTCAAAATACGATAAATGATCATAAAATAATGTTATATATTAAAAAACTGACAGGTATTTTCTCTTTTCCAAGTAAATACAATAACTGTATTAAAAAGTATTAATGTTTGAATTATATTACACATTTTCGATAGTATTACAAAACGAGGAATAAGTACTTTTAATAATTATGTTTAAAATATTGTTTCGGATTGGATAATAAAAAAGATATTAAAAGTAATGAAATTGTGAGAGAAAACTTAAGTTTATGTTATTTTAAATGTGAAAAGTATAACATATAATTAAATATTTTTTTGAAAATTTATAACAAAACTTTGATCTTGTACAATTGTTGGCAACCCAAAACTTAAACATGTGATTTTTCAAATGTCATTCAGGTAAAAAACTATGGTGAACACTGAACATATTAAGTAGTTCCCAAAAACGACAAGAACCATTGTAAAGTCTGTTCAGCGTAGGAATTGTTTTCTGAACGGCCTTTTTCCCTACCAGAAATCTATTATATAGTAGGATATTGGTAGGAAAAAAGACCTTTCAGAGAATAATTCCTACCGTGAATGCAGAATATTTTAAGCCGTGTGGCCTGACAGCGATTCAGCAATTAAACGTGCGCATGGTGTGGCTGATAGGGGTTTTAGTTGGAATACGAAGGGGGCGGAGTCAACGTATTACCACCCCCCCCCAGTCTTAAAATCCGTTTGAATTTATTTTTAACAATTACAATAAATTAAATAAATGAAAGAATAAATGTGTTTATTTTAAAACATTATTCTTTGAAAAACCAACATTGTAAATTGCATTGCCATCCATCCGGCTGAAGGATGTTATTTTTTTTAAACCCGTTAATAATGTCATCCAAGTTTGTATCCACAGTCAGTCTTTGTTTGATGAATAGGATGATGAGGGCTTGTAAAAGGATATAAAGTCTACTGTAACCACTACCCTTGGAATATCCATTTATTTTGTTCTTTGGTCACTATAACTTTCCAATTCTCTTGTAGCCAGTGGCCACGTTGTGTACGCCCATGAGCGAGTGATACTTTCTCGTTGACTGCGGCCGCCGCCTTAAGTTTGTCGTGAACTAAAGTTTGCAGAACACTGCCTTAAGATCCTTCGAACCCCGAAGCGTTTTGCTCTTACAATAGACTGGACTGACAAAGGCATCTATTTTCAATATTTGGACCCGCTTCGAAGGCTGCATGGTCTAAGGTGCTAGTCTCGCAGCAGATTAGACTGCCAATGACGGGGAGATCGAGGTTTGAATCTCGGTCAGATATACTAAGGGTGGTTTTCCACAATATTTTTTTCTCTCCTTCTATGAAAATGAGGGTACACCATCTATAAATATAACCTTCCACACACCTATGATAACAAGCGTAATTAGTACATAGCGTATAGCCCAAACGGGTGATAAGAATTTGTGCTAAAAATATATAAATAAATTTGACATTGGAAACATATCATATACAAGCACATCCCGTTAGGAGAACATGTAATCCTGCGAAATTAATTATTCGTATGTGTCTTTTAACCCACTTCAGTCACAGGTTTGTAAAACTGTTTTCCAGCTGGCCCACGTGATATTGGTTGACTACCTCTTATTAGGGGGAAAAAACCCTGCAATTCTCGTATTTTCCCTCAAATTCCCCAATCGGGATTTTTTTTATAGAACTACTAACAGATGGGAAACGTAAGCCTTAAGCGTTCTCGACTATATTGGGGGTCATCATTTCTCCCTAATATCCCGCTTGGGAGGGGGGGGGGACAAGAGGGGGGAGGAGGGCAAGGGGTATTGAGGGATCATTAACTAAAAATTGCTGACGCAAGAGGGGTTCATGTTTTCTAGGCGGGATTTAAAAAATAATTCTCTAAAGCTTTAACATGGCTAAGGACACAGCTTAGAAAAAAAGAGATAAAATTTAGTATACATTCTCATGTATGTACTTCAAAATCTCAAAAATACATTTTCAGTAAACTATCCTTAAATCGATATTCTTTAAAAAAAAGATTCAAGTGTTAATTTAACATTTAAAACACTCCAACGGAAACTATTTGAAAGAAAAACTGTTAGAAAAATTATTATTAGGTTAAGTAAGCCCTACTAAGTACCATCCAGTCCACTTCATTATACTCTATCCCTATCTTGAGATAGTTCTACCCATTCAACCTCATTACACCCTTAGCCTCTCTTGATATAGTAATCTCCAGTCCACCTCATTACACCCTTACCCTATATTGAGGTAGTTATATATCCATTCCCCCTCATTACATCCTATCTCTTTCAGGTCCATTCTAATATTATCCTATCATCTGCGTTTAGGTCTTCCCAATGGTTTCTTCCCTTTGGGCTTGCCAGTAAATATCTTGGATACGGTTAACCGACCAGGTTAACGCAATAATGTTAGCGCTATTAAACCAAGTTGGCCTTTATCCGGTATAGTTAGCACTATTAATACATTGTTAAAATAATTCGGTCAGTGCTATTAAACAGAATTAAATCTATCCAGTCTAGTTAACACTAACTAATAGTTTTAACGCTTATCCTTCTTACTGTTATTAAAATAAACTTCATGGCTGATAAAAACTCATTGCTTCACCACGTATTCCCTCGTTTTGTAAACACTAGTTTAGAGACTTTAGATCGGAACATAACCTTGCTGATATCATCTTAGTCAGGAGTTTTAAAACCACAGCCCAGCTGTTACATTTTTTTTCAGCCCGCCGGCTCAAGAAAAATATAAGATTATTTCAAGAGAAAAAATGACGTATACAGATTTATATTTTATAAAACTAAATTTTAAGCGCGTTTATAAACTATTTTGATTTTATACGCGAAGAAAAATATTTAGTTTTTGTACAAATTTACCTTGAACCAATGACTAATGGCAAATAACTACTTTAGTAGATAAGAGAGAAAGTACTATTTCAGGAGTGTTCGAACATAGTTGGGAGTGTTCTAACAAAGTCGGGTGTGTATGAGCATTGTCAAGAGTGTTCGGACATAGTCGGGAGTGTTCGAACAAAGTCGGGTGTGTTTGAGCATAGTCAAGAGTGTTACGGACATAGTCGGGAGCGTTCGGATATAGTCGAGTGTGTTAGAGCATAGTCAAGAGTGTTTGGACATAGTCGGGAGTGTTCGAACACAGTTGGAGGTGTCGTGTTCACTCATCACAGCTGAGACACTCGGGACGCCAAAAGAAAAATAATATATTAAGTGTTCAATATTAATATTGTGGGTAGGGTATTGCGGCCCACGAGCCAGCAAGAGACAGAAACTTTAGCTCTTTAACATAAAAAGTTTGAAGACCCCTGAATTCTAAGTAGTCAATAAGCAGTAATCATCTCAAACAGAGACTGAAAGGAAGCCTATGCTGTTAGCTCACCACAGCCTTCTTCATCTTCGCCATGAAGGCAGTCCCTCTTGAAGTCGCAACGCAGGCTGGAGGGCAAGGTTCTGTTGTCACGGCAGTTTATCACCACAGGGTCATCGTAGTCACCACCTTCTGAAAGAACAATCCAGGAGAGGTTAGTTGCCAAATGGATACACCCAACGGGGGTTTTAGAAGTGATGACGCAAAAAATAGAAAGGTAAGAATGTGTGTATCAAAAGGAAGGGTTAGATCATGCAAGAAGTGGCTAAATGTCGTAGACCAGTGGTTCCCAAAAGGTGGTCCACGGACCCCCTCAGGGGTCAGCGAGCTGTTCCAAAGGGGTCCACGATAACCACCAAAATTTAACAAAATAAAAAGCTAAAATAATAACTAAACAACATTAGGCCTAATCTTGATCAATAAAAAGCTTCTCCTCCTCGCCCACCTGCGCAGTGCTTACTACGCATCCCCAAGGTTAGGATGGAAATATAAATATATAAAACACATTTGACTAGGATTTACTGTGCCAAATTCCCAATTTTTTAGGTTTTCTAACATTAATTATTAATATGGGGGGCTATTTTCTATACGTAGAATTGATTAGATTCTAATGATTAGAAAAAACGGGGGGTTTGCCGATCTCAAAGAGCCCCTTAGGGGGGGGGGGGCATTGACTGNGGGGGGGTCATTGACTGGTAGGTAATTGGGAACCACTGTTGTAGACGAATATGTGTAAAAGAGAAACATTAAGAGCTTTAAGAATAAAAGAGCATGTATGACTCGGTGTATGGATGTTGTTGAAACGAAGGGAGTACGCAAGGATAGAGAAGTGTGGAGAAAGTTAGCGAGAATGGATTAAGTACGGAGTTGTTTTTTGTGCTATATGCACCGTTTATTGCCTACCCCTTAAGTCAGAGGTGGACAAACCTTTCCTCTTGAGGGATACATAGACATTTGTAAGGTCTCTAGTGTGCTGCATGTGACCAAAATCTAAATTTACTAAATAATGAACCTTATTTTCACACAAAAATACATTTATTATTCATATAGCTATATAACTTTGGTACACAAATACGTACTATATTTCTCCTTGATAAAGATATAGTTTCACTTTTTGTTTTGACTTCTGGGCAGACAGTATCAAGATCATCAAGCATACAGTCCTTTAAAAAATGTTCCTTCAGAAAACGTTTTGTTATGTTTGTCAATTAGATAAGCAGGTACAAAACTTGCCTTGGTGGCATCCTCTTATAAGTTTGTCTTTTTTTACAAAAACGTTTTGTTGTCGTTTTAAACTTCTCAACAAGTTATTAGCTTTTTGCTGTAATACACTTTATGATAAACTACTTCCAAATGAAGAGACATTTGTTCATATGTTAAAAAGACATGAACTTACTATGTATTTAATTTGTCGTTTTTGTTAATATAATTACGAAAGTTTTAAATTTGTGTTCTGGCAATAGAAACTGACGTCGTGGACTGCATGTGGCCCGTGGGCCGTGGTTTATCTACGGGTGCCTTAAGTGAACGGCATTAGAAATGTATGTATAGACATTTTAAATTTAACAAGTGGGTACAAGAAATCTTTAAGAGATCCAAATACAGTTTAAAATTTGAAATTTCTAGGTTGGAGTTTAAGAGGGTGGATAATTTTTAGCGGGTGTGGGTGAGGATCAACATTTCCAAAAGCTAATAAACTCAAGTACTTCTGGGTGTGGTAGATAACCAAAATTCGTTAAGCAGCAAATAAACATAAAATTCTGAAAAATTTAAAATGGGACTCCAGGGAATAGGGAATGAATAGGAGAAAAGGGTTGTACAAGTAAAAAAAAAAAATTTTTATTTGAGGTAAAAAAAACTTAAATTTGGCTGGAATGTAGAGGGACAATTTCAAATAATGTTGTAAATGTTAAATATTAGTTATTTATAAGGGGGGGAGGGCTGGTAAAATGTGGAGTCTCAAAATTTCCAAAACTAAAAGGATAAACTACTTCTCAAAATGTTAGACAATTTATATTTGTCAGATGGATATAAAGACCACCTCGAACAGTATAAGGGTCTGAAAGTTCCTAAATTTCAAAATGAAGGAGGGAAAAAAATTGAAAGGGAGGATCCCCTCAAAATTTTCAAAGTTAATATAAAAATCTCTTTTGGGAATATGATGGGGGGAGGTTAGGTAGGCGGCAAAACATTTAAATTCAGTATTTAAGTAAATATACCTCTCTGGTTAGCCGAATGATTTATATATGAGCATTTGAAATTCCAAAATTGAATCCCACTAAATTGAAGATTTTAAAATGTATACAACTAATATAGAACACTATTTTCGATGTAGCTAGAAGTTGAAATTTGTTAGGCACGTAAAAAAAAACACAGGTAAGATAACCAAATGTTTCAAATTGGGAAAGTGGTAGATGAAAAGGGGAGGGGATTAACTTAATACATTTCCAAAAGAATTGGAATATCTACTTTTCAGCATGAAAGAAAGTTTAAATTGGTCAAGTTGGTAACAGAACCACTCCACATAACCATAAAAGTTGGAAAGTTTATAATATAAGAGTAAAGTGTTAGGAAACGTGTGTGTGTGTTGGGTGGGATCATGGAGGGGGTAAAGGAGCCCTAAACATTTCCTAAGCTATAAAAGAAAACTTCTCTATATGGTATAAAACTTTTTCTTTCTAAAGGCAGGCGAAAAATGTCTAAAAATACAACGAATACAACGAATACAAAAACTAAATATTATCTTAAAGTGGATTGAAAATACACAGGCAAAAATATAAAGATAAATTAGCGCTTATTTAGGAAATACAAAACAATTAATAAGTAAACAAATTCTGTCCACATAGTTTGGGGACCATCATTCTCTTTGGGAAATCATAATGCACAAAATTTAATATGATTCTGTTAACGAGTGTATTATTTCATTGATACTTTTTTGGTGATATATAACGACTTTCTTTCCAACTATTTTACTGTAACAATGTCTATTACTTCGTTTCACGTATATTATAATCGTGCTTGGGAAACAATTTTCCCGTCGATAAGTTGAATTCATTTGTGCGCTTAGTTTGTGGATTAAGACTAATATTTTGTTTCCAAGATTATTTTTTTTAAATTTATTAATCGCCACAGTTTATTTATGATTGCCAGAATTAGCTGAGGATTATAAATAGAGGAACTAATAAAGTTATAGTAGCCGGATGTGGAAGACTTAAGGGTTCTCCCTAGTTTCTAAATTTGTTGTCGAAACATATATGTTCTAAAAACAAATATTTCATGAATGAATATGAGTATGCTTCTACAAAAAATAATCGGACAGATTAAAGTGTGTCTCTTTGTTACTAATGTATTTTTTTTTTAATTTACCTCTATAAAAATGAGAAAAATATTAGTCAATTGTCAAAAAACGTGTATGATTTTAAAAGTTTTAAAGATGATTTTTTTTTTTAGTTTTAGCACATGAGTTACAAATCCATGCGTTGCCTGATAAAAACTACGTTTTAAAATGTTATGGTCACAACATAAAAATCTTTAGATATTTGCAAAATAATAATTGTATTTTCGCTCGTGTGGGACTATTTAGTGCTGATACCATGTCTGGCCTGAGTCAAGCGAACGCCTATCAGGTTAGTTTGAGGGGGAAAGATTGTTGCTAAAAGGTCAGTCAAGCGCAAGATGTTGTAAAGAGGAAAGGAGGGATTTGTGGCTGGTCACATGTTTGTGTAGACTGGGGAGATAAGCGCAAAGTCGCAAGTCAGATTAAAACAACAATATTTAGTGTAGACCAGCGGTTCCCAAACAGTGGTACGTACATTCACACGGTACGTACACGGTGGTATGCCGTGAGAGGTAAAAAAAGACAAGTATATTAAAGTCGGAATTCATCAAATCTTATAAATATATTAGGACCAGGCTTAGCCATGAGTAAAACATATTTTGACCAATGGTTGAAGGGGCGGCAACACTGATTTAAGCTCGGATATTCGGTGCAATCTGTGCTATTATATACCCATTCAAAAAGTTTGGGAACCGCTGGTGTCGATGCAATGGATGCAGGCCCAGATTAACACTTTTGGGGGCCCTGTGCCAAATAGAACTTGGCTCCCTTAGAAGTTAGTTCCTAATTAATGATTATGAATCTTACCTATACATCATACATGATGGATAATTTTATTTAAAAACAAACTTTTTTGCAAACGTAAAGCAATGATGGTGAGTACTGTGAGCTATGTTATTAACTTAGTAATTATTAATACTATAGTAACTATTAAACTATACAGTCTATTATATACTGAATGGATTATAGTACTGTGAATTAATAGCTAATAATATAATAATACTAGACATTATATAGACTATTTCTGTGTAATTGTATTTTATGTAGTCCACCGTCGGCTGATAAAATAGTAATAGTATTAATATAGCAAACATTATTTTATTATTAAAAGTTTTTTTCCCGTTTTTCTCACGTTACATTTAATTAACTCTTCAATATTAATAATTTTATTATTTTACCTCAGAAATTATTGTCAAGAGAAAATCAATGTTTATTTTTCTGTCAAAAGTCAACGGTACCGTCTGCAGATATATAGTATTTCCGGTTTGCCAAATCAAAGGTTGCGTTAGTTTTTAAGCGTGGAGTGTCGGAAACCACGTAATACCAGACTACCAGCGCCCTTCGACTATGGAATTTCTGGATTAGTTTGGGATACATTTTACGAAAAAAATATTTAAATATTGAAACATAATATTACCACAAAATAAACATGACAAGTCAAAGTGATTTATTCGCCAGGCGGACGGGGGCCTAACTGGATGTCGTAAAATATTTCAAAAGATCCAAAGGTCTCATTGCCTTCAAAAAATCAAGGTAAAATATCTCAGTCACCCCTCACTCATTAACTAATAAAAGGTGTGAAGGTTAAAATATATAAATAAAAGAAAGAATAAAATTGCCTAAACCGTTTGAAGTAATCGCCATTATTCGCTAAAAAAAATAGATTGTAAAAATAGTATGTGCTATGCTGTATATTATTATTTTACCTAAAATACAAATTTTTCAGTACATATTTTGTGGACTTCAAAATATTATAAGGATTTTTAATTAAGTGTTCTGTCTTACGACAGGTCCATTGCCTAGTTCAAATTGAGTCCTCCAGAGATTCCTGTTAGAAGCGTCCTTCTTTAGATCCTGAAACTTCATCTTCCTTCTTTTCTTATCTGTGGTCGTCAATCAGTTGAATTCGTGGACTTCATGGTCCCCTTTTTACCTCCCACTTTGCCTTCTATGATACAATTTAAAATTTCATGTTAACAGGAAATTGATGACATTGTCAAACTAGTGAAAATATAAGTCTAGAGCCTGAAATAAACCCTCCTTTTCAAGCATCAGTTTCTAGCCATGAGTATTCCGAGCAAGTACTAAATTCAAACACTTCATGGGGAATAGAAAAATAAGCCATCGCTCTATCACAATTTTCTTCTGAAATTAACGTGACAGTTGAATCTAATGAATTAGTTGTGGACGAAGAACTCCCATTTCTAGCAGCATCGCGAGATGGTATTAAAGACTCCAATGAAGTAGTTGAAGTCAACTGTTCGCTTCAGGGAAAACATTATCCCCAATATAAGATATTTCGAACAATAAAATCAAATGGATGGACGTTAAATATGGAAAACCAAAATTGAAAAGTGGTAATGTGTGTATGTACCAAGTTCAAGGACTATTACAACATGTCATTATGTTGTTTGGACACCTAAAGGAATTATATGGGACACCATAAAGAGAGATGATATATTTTGGAATAATAAAATGTTGCCTAAAGTGAAAAGTTTTTTTTTTCAGCTGCTTTCTTCCAGAAATTGTCGGTTTTTGACACGCTCGAAAACTACTAATACGTGATCCAAGCTACATAATCGAAGCCCAAAACTTTGCCTCAAACAGAAGAAATTAAAAATTAAAAAAACGCTGTAAAATAAAAGTAGCTGAAGATTATATTAGAAAATAAAAAATCAACATATTTGTATTTAGATACTATTTGTATTAAAATGGCGATTGGGATTTATGAGTTTTTTCAATTAAAGGATCTAAGATGTGAATATAGCTTCTAATTTACTAAATAATATTAAATAACTATATTACTAAACAAAATCGTGTTTGTTTGATGAATTTATAGAAATAAATTATATACATAAAAATATGAGTGAAACAGAATGAAAAGCACGAAAAAACTGTTATAAGATGGAACTTGGTAAACAAGGTTTTTCATGCTTTCTCAGTCTGTTTCACTGATACAATTGTGTATATGATACTACTACGAGTATAAAGCCACATGGCTGATTCACTCACTGACATCAATGTTTACCCACTTCCAGATGAGCTAGAAACTTGAAATTTGGCAAACTTATAGCTTTTAACCTGTAACCGATGGGGAAATTACAAAAAGTTAAAAAATATAATTTCTAATCCCACAAAAAATTCAAAATGGCGGATCAACTTTAAATTTGGTGCTGACCTTACTTTGGAGGTCTCTTGTGGCTAAACGGTAAGACCTATAAAAAAAAACGGCTCTGGAATTACATTAGTTTACATCCACCTGCAAAGAAAACGCACTGGGGGCTTGGGGACGTAGCCCCCAACGAGCAAAGCGAGTTTGTGGATATGATTGATCTCTATAAACTCTCTATCAATACGTTCCTTAATAAAATTAATAAAAAATTAAAAAATTATGTTTAGTTGGCTTAGAAAGTATTTTTGATATAAGCATATTTAGCTGTGTTGACTATTCAGAGTCAAGTGCATTGTTCATAAAACCCATGTATTTGAGTAATATATTGTGTGTTTTTTTGTGTATTTAATATTACTTGTTTATATTTTATATAATTTTATTAATTCATTAAGACTAAATTTTTATAGTCAGCACAACACAATGCTATGTTTGCAGTATGTGTCTAATGTCTATTTACATATTATCTTCATGGTAACACACTTATGAGCATGACCGATTGCTTTTTTCCTGTAAAATAAAACCCAACCGGTAAGTGTGTGTGTGTCTGTGCCTTAAATTTATATCTATTTTAGTTATTTCAAACAAGCTTATTAGTACATAGCGTATAACCCAAACGTGTAATAAGATGTGGTGCTAAATAAATAAAATAAATAAATATTAGTACATACACATTTACCTGGACACCAAATGGTTTTGTTTTTAATATGCCTTCATAGTGTAAGTGGCATAGTAGATATTTAATGTTTGTACTTAAATATTTAATAACAATAATCCTTAATTACGTTAACCTTGAAAAGTGAGGGGCTATCTGCTCCTCTTAAACGAAGAGATGCTTCTATAAGCTTATATAGAAAAAAATAGTAATTTAGGGTATTTTTTCAGTTGTGTTTATTAATAATTTTGATATCGCTTAACAATGTAGACTTTCTCGGAAATGGCAGATCCACTGTCAAAACAAATACAGTTGTTTTTACAGTGGCTAAGGCATGTCGGTTTTATTTTATTTTAGTATGTTTTCAAAATATCGGCAAGTAACTAAGCTAACTAAGTAAATAAGTAACTAAGCTCTTCTCCCCAGAATCCCAAACACAGAGCATGATTTTAGACAAATTTGGCAAACTGTTCGCTAAGGAATTAGGGTGGGGGGGTGGGGGGGAAGGTCTGGTTTTTTGCGCCCACTTTCCTCGCCCCTTGTGCATACGCAAATGCTTTGAATCGCCGCTTCTCCTATTTAATAGAAGAAGAGACGAATTCATTTACAAAATATATTTAAAGGACCGAGAAGGAACAAGCGTCGATCTACACCGTGAGTGTTATCATATTTATAAAGTAGTTCTGGTAACTTTTGTAAATGGCAGACATGCCAGACATGGCAGACATTCCTACCAGAATCCTACAATAGTAGCCATAATTCTGCTTTAAAAAATATTTTTTATGGCTCTTAACACGAGCTAAGGGTTATTAACACCAGAGATAGATCCCTAGACATAGATCACGTTAAACTACATTAATTCCTCAACCTATGCGTGTAATTATTTCTGAAGGTTTTTTTGCAAGTTGAAAAAACTATTTAGGTATAACGATGCACCTTTTAAAATATATAATATGTTCGATTTAAAGGCCAAGGTAAGCTAAACACTTTCTATCTATGAACAAACAAAATGGAGATAGCCCTATCAGCTGTGTCTCAGATTATTAGGAACGCAATATAGTATGTTTAAAGACTTGACGCTTGATAGATGGCGTTGCTAGTTGTAAGTAGCTGCAACAGCGTATCTATGAATCCGCGTGACTTGAGTTCGCGTACCCAAGTCCGCGTAACTCGAGCCCGCGTGACTCAAGCCCGCGTACGTGAAGAACTCACTGAATGTATTTATATTTCCTATGCTGATAGAATTACAAACAACGTCTCTTACGACAGCCGAATTCGTCAGACAGGTAGTGTCCGTTCTGGCAATCGTTGGTCTTGTCGCAGAGGAACTGGGGATGGATGCACCGGTCCTTGTCTCGATTCTGACCGGGTACTATGCACGTCAGGGTGCTTGAAGAGTCGCACAGTCTCACACCTGGGGAACAAGACACAATGGATGTCACACAACATGTGGATGTCCTCCAAAATAAACGTCACCATGTCATTTTTGTTTCATAGCTTAATATGGAGTGCATGACTTTCAAGTATTAGAAAATAAATATATTACTGGAGAACATTCAATTAAAGTTATTAATTGTTAGTAAGTTCCTTAATTAACTTTCTGAGTTTGTCTCTTTTTTTGAGATAAAAGTCACTATTAAAAATAATAATAATAGTAAAATTATTGTTTATAATAATTATTGTTTTATCATACCGTGCACGTCGGTGTAGTACGCCTCGCATTCCATCTCATCGGCGCATGCGCCACTGCTACCCCCCCGTGACGTGGTTGGCGCAGGAGCACAATCACACTGAGAGTCACACACGTTGGCCCGCCTGATACAACGACCATTCGGGCAAAGGAACTCGTCTGGCGATGTACAGTTGCGACCTGTCACGATGTGGTAATAGAGCAGGTCCATTAAATGATGTTAAGGAAAGAAAGATCTATAATTAACATTTCTTTTTTTAAAATGAGGAAATCATTTGTTCTTTCTTTGAATAATAAACTTTGATTCTAGATCAAACGTTTTTGGCGATTCTCGTTGGCATATACAAAGATTTACGATTATTTTTAACACCGCATCCTACTACCGTTTCGGGTCATATGATTATGTACTAATTAAGCTAATGGTTCTAGTGACCAGGAAGGTTATATTTAAAGGATTTGTACCCGCATTTGCATGGAAGGAGAGTGAAGAACCGTTTTGAAAAACCACCCTTAGCACACACAACCAAAATTCGAACCTCGGTCTCCCCAACATCGGCAGTCCAGTCCACTGCAAGAGTAGCGCGTTAGACAAAGCGACCACCGANAGGCGGGTACAATTTTTTACTGAGGTTCTAGTGATGTTTCAGTGAAACTTCAATAAATACTTTAAAGTGGTTATAACAATAATGAAAATTTTAAGGAAAGTCCATTACGATGTTTATTTTAGAACAAAAGTTTGTTATTCAAGAAATCGGTAATGGTTTCCAAACAAAAAGAAGCTATAGCGACACAACCGTTACAGATTTACAGATAATTCATCCACTTAATTTTTTCTATCCATTAATAAGCACGTCCACTAAAATTTTGTCCGCAAAGATGGTAACGTAATTTTAAATTCTACATTCCTCCCCCCTAACCTGGTATTGTAAAAATGTGGATAGCTTGAAGTGGTGGTAAAACGCAATACTCTTTTCTTTCTTTAACACCCACAAAATATATTTTATTACCTATTTGTTTTTCGCCTTGAGGGGGCCGCCTTGGTTAGCAAGAAAAATTTTCATCCCGACGTTCAGCTCTAACGGATTGTTTTTATTATATTATGGGTTATTAAAAAATATGGTTCACGTACACATAAAATCGAAATATTCCAAAAGTCCTTTTTTTACTTTACATTTCCTTATTTCTAGTTTTAAATTTATCAACATTTTACATTATCTTATCATCATCGAGTTTTCAATCATATTTGCGGATAATTTAGACCAGGATTTAAATTTAGCTTTCCTCTAACAATTACAGTAATTTCTTTATCTGCTCACAATGTAAGATTTTAAGATACTGGAGATTTGGCAGCAAGCTTTCTTCTTTCCCTTGAGATTAGAAGTTTCGTAGTTTTCTTTCCCATCTTTTTACTTTCTCGCTATCTTACAGGTAGAGAAAATATTGTGATCATCAAAAAAATCAAACTCAAGACTTTGATGACTGTTGACGTTTCATGACCCCCTGAATCCAAAAAAGGGGTTTTTGAATTTCCATCTGTTTGTACCTTGGATTAGAGCATAAACTATTTTACCGACCGGCTAAAACTTGGTATCTAGGGCTTTCATAGGGTTGTCCCGAGTAGATTTTGGAATTGGATATCTAACCCTAAAATTAAGGGTAGTTTACTGAAGGTAAAAAGAAAAAAATCGATTTTCTCAAAATCGGCTGCAATGATTTTGATTAAAATTTATATCTGGGCGTTAATTAAGATCATAAATAAAATTGCTATTTTCATTTTCCTATGAAAATGGCTTTTAGGGTACCTACAGAATCGGAAATTTCCGTATCTCCGCAACTATTTGAGATACTAGATATCTTATCAGGGAAAAATTGCAGTACTATTAAAAATAAAAAACTTTTATTTGAAATATATTCTTATAAAACTAACAGTTTCTGAGATATTAGCAAATATATTAATACAATTTTGTGAGCTTTAGTTGCAAAGAAATATTACTTAAGTTTTAACGCAATAATTCTGTAATGCCATAGCGTAATTAAATGTAAGTAAGTCCCTCAAAAAGTTCATGTTATTTTTTCTTAAACCTCTTAGGAGAAATGTTTCTACAACAATTACCTATCTTCTTCATTTTAGAATCTATAGTTTAACTGTTCTAAATTTATAATTGAGGAATTTAATAGCAATGTGATGTTCAACACCTAATAAAATGATACAATTTTAACTTGAAGTTGAAATTTTAATACGAAGTGTTGACCCTTGTGAACCCAATATCGATCTTTTTTATTGGTCCAAACATACAAATGAGAATATTAATTCTTTAAAAATAAAATTACAAAATTTAAAACTAGGACTCAAAATATATGTCTTACGTAAGTATAGCGCAATTTATGCTTGGGTTTTCTGGTGTATTTTATTTCGTGTCACATATATTACGAGTTTTGAGTAAATATATACATTTTTAAACAATAAAGCGAGAAAGTCCGTGCGGAGTTCCGTACTTTTTTTTTCTTACATTATAAATGGTGGTTGTAGGCTAACGGTGAACGGTAGTATAGGCGTGGACAGAATAAAGAAGTAGTTCCAGAAAACTACACAGACCAAAGATTTTAAGTCATTTGGCCTTAAGCAAATTGATATTTTCCCGCTGGCCGAGGCGGCCGCTTTAACATAAGCGCACTGTTCTACAGTCTAATTTTCCTTATATGGCAGCTATAAACATTACTAGATCTACTTTCACGTGCTTACATGTCATATCATATGATATGCAGCTGTAACTTTATATGTATATGTAAAGGCTGGGACACACAGAACGCTAAGCTAAGATTTGATCTGCCAACTCTTTAGAAAAATAGCGGACCATATATTTAAATGTGCTGGTTCACACAGAAAGCTAAGCTAGGCTATGCCGCGCTATGCTTTTTCCGATTGCTAGCCGGGCAATTTTTCCATCTCCCATATTGAGCCATCTTACGTTGCGCACGCGCATAACGCAGTTTGGGCTCCGTGTTGAACAGACGCAGTGCTGGTCTGGTGAAAATAGCTAAATAAGTGTTAAAGTTTTGTTTTCTGTTTGTTTCACGTGTATTTAAGTAATATTCTGTTTAGGTTTTATATTTAATAAATGTTTTTATCTTAAAATGGAAGCGTTAATTGAACAAGTCAAACCTCCACCTCCTAAATTTTCTTCATTTTCCAAAACAACTGCAAACCGCAGCATCTTTTCTTCTTCAGTTCTATCACCTAAAATCAAGACATTTTTTAGAACGACATCATAACTAAACTTCACTGGAGCAGACCAGAAAGGAACAAGACTGAATTTGGTAGGGAAAAGAGGGAACATGGCTTAGCTTAGCTTAGCAATGAGTGTGAAACCAAATTGACAATGTCTTAGCACAACACAGCATTGCTTAGGATTCTGTGTGTACCAGCCTTTACAGTCCAAACCCGATTCCAGGCCAAACTATTGTGGACTAAGCCGAATTGATACAACCAGCAGCTTGTAGGATAAATCGATATAGCCTGATGTTTTAGGTAATACTACTTTTCATTCTTCTTAACCCATACAATGAATCGACTTTGGACACGTTTTATCACTGGCGCAGCCAATGGAGGGGGGATTCAGGGTTGAACACCCTCCCACCTCAGTCCTCGCTATCCCAACTAGCTCTTTCTCGTCCCTAAAGCATACATCCAGGGGTGTTAGTTACGGAGGATGAAGTTCTCAATCAACTTTCTATGAAGCCAAGGAAAATTAACATAAGACTTAAGTGAATTATTTCAAAGGTGATTTTGTGAATTAAGAGTTAGTGCAAGGTGCTTATTTGAATTTTCAGATTGTAGCTCATAAAATAATTCTATAAATCAAATTTCCAAAATACAATTTATTGAAACTTGCAAGTTTGTATATTCATGTTCATAAAAACTTAATAGTCATAATAATTACAGAATTAGGCCTTTGAACATTTTTAAAATTTTAAATTATTTTTGATATCATTGTATTTCTTTTGATGCATTTGCATTTTGCAGTACTTACATTTCCAAATTTTCTCGCGGGGGAAAAACAATGGAACCCTGCTTAGTTGGTCAGTGAAACTAACCCCCACCACCACCACCACCACAAAGGAATCCTGGCTGCGCCAGTGTGTTTCATCATGCACAGTTCACATGCAAATGTTGTTAGCTAACCTAACCTAGCCTAACCTAACCTTACCTAACATAGCCTAAAACTCGTTTGGCCTAATAGAAATGTAGGCAGTACTAGTTTATCCTACGAGTTAGGCCAACATTTAAGGATTAACTAATTTAGAGTGGTTAAAATTAAAAGTTAAGACTTAAATAAAGTTCTCTAGAAATAAATATAAAAATTAAATTTATTGATTAAACAGTTGCTAAATTGGTAGATGTATTAAGTGAAATTACAAGTCAAAATGTATAATTAAATTATACTTCTGGTGAAAAAATATATTGTAAAATATAAAAAATACACCAGCATATAAACTTGCTAAAAAGATAGCTAAAATATTATCTGAAAACCTAAAACTTCCCAATACATTCCATATTGAAAACTCTATCCATATAACCAGAAAGCTAAGCTCAATTCCTACTAGCAAAAATTCAAAATTTATATCATTAGACATTTATAACCTTTACACTAATGTACCAGTATTATAAACCATCAACATTATCAAAGACTCTCTAATATCTAAGAACTTTACCAAAGATTACATTGATCAAATTTACAACTTAGTCCAAATAATCACCAACCAAAACTATTTTCAATTTAACAATAAATTCTATTCACAAAATGATGGACTCGTTTATGGTCTAGTTGATGATGCATTATGATTGTATATAAATGTTCATATCTTACACTATGTTTTACACCAGAAGTATATTTAAATTATACATTTTAACTTGTAATTTTACTTAATACATCCACCAATTTAGCAACTATTTAATCTATAGATTTATTTTTTATATATATTTCTAGAGCAATTTATTTAAGTCTCAACATTTAATTATAACCACTCCTTAATTTCAACCATTTTTTAGAATGTTTTCTAAAATGTTACTTAAGATTAGGCTAAACTAGTAGGTCTATATTCTGAGGTTCTTCCGAACTATCAATTTGACCTAGTCCAATCTAGTTGGTTCTGGAATCGGGTTTGGATGGTTTTATATATATAAAAAATTATATATATATGTGTATGTATATAAATTATGTATATATATACAGTATATTAGTGATTTTTCATAGTGATATATATGATAATATTTTGTTAGTGATATTTCATAGTGATATACATATCACTATAAAATATCACTAACAAAATATTATCATTGTCGACAGCAAAAAATATTATTCGTCTTTTCTAAATTTTTTTCCTTATGAAAATAATTGAAGTAAACAAAATTAATTCAAGAACATTCAATTTTCTATTAATTAATTGATACATTAAAAATATATTTTATTAGAAATAGGTGTCTGCGCAATGGAATAGTATAGTTGGAAATAAATAAAACACAACAGCAATTATTTCTATATTATTTTTAATATAATTTAAACTCTATAGTTGGGTAAATAATTATGAATAGAAACCAGAGTTGAATTTGGGAGCGATGTAAATGAAGAAGAAAAAATTATAGATACAAAAATTGAAGTAGATGGGTGGGCAGATCCAATCTTGAAAATCGAATAAGAGATGCAACTGATTAGATGCAAAACCCTCCACCCACCAGCCAGGCTAGCTCTACAGATATGTAGGCGTGCGTATAAGGGGAGAATGGGAGGTGATTTGGAGGGGAGAGATTTTACGTCAATCTGATTACACGTCAACTTATGGGCACTGTAAGTTCGAGTTACTCAGCAAGTTGTAGAGAGAACCAAAAATGGGAGGAAAAAGTGCGCAACTTTTATACAAGACACATATCTCCAGTATTAGACGAGTGATTAGAACGTATGAATTCAACATCTGAGGCTTTGCTGCATTGGAATGTTTATATTCCCTCTACCAAATCTTTGCTCCCTGGGCTTTTTTAAAGTGAATTTTGGGGACATGTGCATCCAATTTGATAGCATATGTCTGCTTGTATTATCTTGATAAGCTGTCTGTATATCAGGACGGGGAGTGAAGTTCATTGATGAGGATTGGAGCTGCTCTTAGTGTATGTTTCTTCCTATACGAGTATACAGTCTTGAGGTTTTGCATGTACAGCGAGCTTACAAACCTATAAGCCAAACTGTCATCTGTAGATAGTAATTTACTCACTCACTGGATTGATCATCTTAAACAGCGGCGTTCACAAAGTTAATCAACACCAACGGTAATTAAACCAGATAGATCCTCGAAAAGTGAAAACCTCAACCAAACCGCTAGCCGACAAGCGTTCATAATTGATTCACTTGGTTAAATTAAGTCTACCTTCAAAGCTGTTTTCTCAATTTCTATCCACTTTATTCGCGTCTGTAGAAAAAATCTCTTCTTTCCCATAGAATTTGAAGTCACATGTCACAATTTATAAAATTAATTAAAAAATATTGAACTTATCGCAAGTCAAAGTGGTATAGTCCCTAAATAAAATGTTAAATTTTTTGTCATACACAATAACAATTATATTATTCTATCCGTTCATTCTTGGAAGTTTATTAAATTTTGTTATTGTTATAAATTTTCGTAAATTTCTCTAAGGTGGAGATCGTATGAATTAAATAAATAGTGCATAGAATACAGTGCATAATTCATTTTTTTAGCACCACGTCTTCGGATTATAGGTTTATGTAATAATTAGACTAAGGGTTTTAGGAATCCGCATAGCTTGCTTGGATGGCGAGTGTAAAACAATTTGGGAAAAAGCACCCTCAGTACACTTAACCGAGATTTGAGCCTCGATCTCCCCGTCATCGGCAGTCTAGTCTACTGCGAGGGTCGCGCATTAGACCATGCGGCCACCGAAGCGGGTAGTTCATGATAAAAATACAACCATTCACTATGAAAGCGAAGTAATTTTACTTTGCTGCCACCCATCGGAGAGAGGCATTATTGTAATAGTAAAAAAAAAAATCTAATTCGAGAGTTAGCAGGATTTCGAAGTTTCATGACCCACTGGACTCTGAAAAAGTGGTTCTCGCGAGGCTATAAATGTCTGTCAGTATGTATCTCGACCTTAAGCCGAAACCATTTTACGATCGAACTAAACTTTCTTATCTAGGGTTTTAATAAGTTTATCGCTGGGAAGTTTTGTAATCAAATGTTTATGCTTAAAAAAAAGTGATTTTATTTCAAATTCTACTCTAACAATGTTAATTGAAATTCCTATCTAAGCATTGTTTAACATAATAAAAAAAATTTGCATCTCATTTTCCAATAAAAATTAATTATAATGTGCTTTAAAAATATACAAGCGGATATTATAAATTTAGACTATATTTTCAAAGATATTTGTAATACGAAATAGTGACCACTGAAATATTGCTGGAATATCAAATATGAAATATTTTTTATTGTTAAATATTTTTTTAAATAAAACCATTAATTTCCGAGCTATAAGCAAATAAATTAAGGTATGGAAAATGCGATGTTTGATATTATGCTCTTTGGTGAACCTAGATGTTTGGGTTTTCTCAATGCTAATGTAATCAGAGTATATTATTTTATTTCGCATATCTTAATAGTTCTAAGTAAATGTCTCAATTTGGTAGGTATAGAAGCAAGAAAGTCTGTGCAGTTGGCCCTACCATTTATTTATTATTGATACTTGAGTTAACTAAGGGGGTGACCAGACTGAGTGAGCGAGAGCGACTAAAATATAAAATATAACACATTGGTTGTAATGAGAGGTGACCAGACTGGAGTGCGTGAGGGAGCGAGCGATTGAGCGCGCACGCTTGAAAGATAGAACTGGTTCTATTTTTCAAGCACACATGCTCGACCCGGTACAGCCTAGTTTACAGGCGCTAGGCAATATTATTGTATGTTGGTTCATTGAGTGCTAGGAAAACTTCTCATTTTGACATTTTTATTAATATCGATAGGTTTAGCACACTAACGGCCTAATTTAATTGGTAAAATCATAAACCATACCTATATATANATATGTAAAACTGATATGTTAAAATACTTCAATATTATCAAAGTAGGCCTTTACAAATAAGAATCACCATTAGCGTGGAGAGAGGATGAGAAAACCACAACAATAAATCACTTGTTAAAAACCCCCTCAGTTCACTCAGCCAAGATTCGGAGCCTCCTCTTCAACAACTAACGAGAGCTATCTGCTAATCACACGCTCGCTCACCAGTTTGGCCACCCATTCGCTTGCGCGCTCGCTCGCACGCTTGTCATTCTGGCCCAACCCTACGTGTAATTTATGAACAGATTGATTATATCAGCAAACATTTTACTATTATTACTATGTGTCCTGTATCACGACAGGACCATTTCCTTTGTCAGTGAACTTAGACCGCCAATGTGCCTCGTCCTCTGCTTCCTCCTTCAGTTTCTAGAATTTTCTTCTTTCCTTAAAGTCATCTAATAATTTGATTAGCCTTCTTCCTAAACTCCTCTTTCCCTTAACCTTTGCTTCTATGACGTCGTGCAGAAGACAGTTACTCCTAAGGATGTGTCCAAACCAGTTTACTTTGTACCAAAGAATCACATCCATGATTAATAAACTAACTTAAATACCTAACAGATACAACACTTAGCACCCAAGTCATTAATTCATCACTGTTAAAGGGAGAAATGCACCTTCCACAAAAGATACAAGTTTTGAAAATACCGGGACTTGAACCCAAGACCCTTAGTTCATTAATTAGATACGCTACAAACTGCGATGAGCTGTTTAACCGTAAGGATTAAAGTCTTATTAAAAAAAAGTCTTTGTCCTAGAAGGCGGCCAATCTCTTTACTCTAGTACAATGTTTCCCAAATATTTTTAGAAAAACCAACTTTCAAGACTCAACTAACTTTAATATTCAGGTATCCGGTCCCATGGTGTAATGGTCAGTGCATCTGGCCACGAAAATGAGGGCCCTGAGTTCAATTCCCAGCTGGTATCTAGGGTATTTTTCTCTTTAGGTGAAATCATCCCAATTGTCAACCGAGGTTGGTTTATTAAGCTTAAGTTAGGTTTAAGACTCCCACTGGTCCATACCTCTATATTCACTATCATCTCATGGTGGGTACGTGTAAGAAACCTCCATAGGTGTAGCCTGATCAACGCTCTGTGCCACCAGAGTGGCAAAAAGAAGAAGACAGGTAGGGATAATTCTTTAGTAACATATTTTTTAGTAGTGTTTTATTTTAAATCTGGGTGGGGTGGGGCTAATGCTCTAGATCTGGCCATTCGACCTTACCTTACATCTGCTCTCCTGGCGTCCATGGAGGAGTTCATTTCTGAGGTGGGGACACCATTAAGGCGAATCCTATTAACCCCAGATGGTAGGATGATACGTGAGAATGATGAGGGTGGAAAGCAGAGGAGACCTACGTAATCAGATAAATCTGTGCCGGGACCGAGATTTGAACCCCGGTCCTCAACCAAAGAAGTATGACACCTTACCTCATTGTGAGTGAGACGTGTGCAAGTGGTGTGCTCTTGTTTCCGGTCTATATTGGTGACGTCATTGAAGTCCACGTCACATACACGAACATGAAACACGATACCCGTATATTTATTCATTTAGTTTTTAATATATTAATATTAGTTTCAACCCCTTTCGTGACTTATTTACTTTGAGAGCGCCACGTGTGGAACTTCAGATCACGCGGCAAGATGGGCCAATGACGGCCTCGCCTTTATTTGATTGGCACTCTCTTGTGTACAGTTATTGATATATTAGCACGACTATATCGATTATGTCCATAACAATTCTTTTTTTTTGACAATTCTTTTCAAATCCCCCGAGGTGTGAATGGTGTTATATTCGACGATATAAGTTCTCCGGAAGCCTTTTTGGCCGAAGTTGAGTGTTGTTTTTTACACTGTTCTGATTTTTGAACCGTTAAATTCAAAAACTATTGATTTAACGAAAAAATCTTTCTGCCCTTTTTAGGGCCAATAATTTATTTTTCTCTAGTGCCGGCTCAGCGAACGATTATCAGTGTCGACGCGAAAGGCCAGTGAAAGATCGGTCAACTGGCCGAGCCCAGAAACGTGTGTAAAGTGTAGTGAAACAGTTAATCTCAAAAAGCATAAAATGTCCACTGGTTCCGACATTGACGTCACCGAGGAGGAAGATGACGAGGACACGATATCCGAGGAGTCCCAGGAGGACGACATGGAACGGCCACCCAGAGGCAAAGGTACCAAGGAGGTAAAAAAACCGAGACACTCAAGCAACACCAAAGGTAACCAGCACAGGTATGACTTAGACTTTGAACCTACCTCATCTCTTAAAAGGAAGCACAGGGTCAAACCGGGATTGGATGTTCCAGTCCCAAAGTCCATCAAAGTAACAAATCAGTTCACCACCCTTGCTAGTGGTCATGACAGCATAGACCAACAGGAAGCCGCTATGGAGTCAACAGACGCTATCTAACACGAGGATCATACACCAAAAAAGGTAAAAACCCCACCGACAGTGATTAAAAACTCGGCGGAATACAATAATATAACTAAACTCTTAAAACAAAATCTTGAAGACGATTATAAAATCTACTGCATCGCACAGGGTATAAAAATCATAGCTAGCTCACTAAGAGACTATTCTAAACTCCTAAAACTTCTAAAAGAAACCTCACTCGAAGATTTTACTTACATGTTACAGAAAGACAGACCCTTTAAAGTTGTTATAAAGGGCCTACACTCCACCATGTCATGCGAGGACATAAACCTAGAACTGATCGAATTAGGTTTCAAGCCCATAAGTGTTAGACAACTCTTCACAAAAGCAACCCCACAAACAGTATCACCAAGACCACTCCCAATATTTGTATGCACATTAGAGAAAACCCAGTCGGTAGCAGATATCTATAAAGTCAGAGCCTTAAACCACACCATTGTGAAGGTGGAGGAATACCAAAAGTCGGCTAACGCGGTACTTCAGTGCCATCGCTGCTAACGTTTTGGACACTCCAAAAACTACTGCTCTCAAACCCCTCGGTGCGTCAAGTGTCTCGGGGATCATCTGACTACATCTTGCACAAAGAAGGACAGAACCACGCCAGCAAGATGCGTTAACTACAAGGGAGAACATGCAGCTAACTACAGAAACTGTCCCGTGCTGCTCAGAGAAATTGAAAAAAGAAATAAACAACTAGACAAATCCACACCAAGCGCACACAAGCAAACGGAGCAAATTGACCCACCGAGACAGGACACCGAACTGAAGAAGAGAAACACCATACCAACGAGTTCACAAGCTCCCGCGGCCAAGCGGATGACATACGCGGCGGCCGTCATCAACCTTCCACAAAAACCGAGCGAATATCCCAAGACAGACGAGACTTCCGACCTGAGAGACCTCTTCCTACTACTCAAAGACATCAATCTTTCTGGCCTACTTGCTCATCTAAAAAAAATACATGAACAGGTTGAAAAACTCCCCTGGCAACTGACCAGGGAAGAGGAGTAGAAGATTCAGTGAACATCCTGTTCTGGAACGCTAATGGCTTAGCCCAACAAGAGCACGAGTTAAGAAAGCTATTGGAGACGTATGGAGTCGACATAGCACTGATCTGTGAGACCCACCTATCGGAACGGAAGAATATACGGTTCTACGGATACGTGTTGTATCGAAACGATAGGGCAGCTGGCCAGGGAGGGGGCATGGCCGTGCTGGTGCGCAGTAACCTTGTACACTATCAAACGACTCTACCAGCTATGGAATATATAGAATCCACTTCGATAGCCATTCCCACAGGGTGGAAAGAGATAGTGTTCACCACTGCCTACAGAAGCCTTGCAGTCCCATTCACCATCGATGATCTTGAAAGGCTTACGTCAAAAAAGGATTTCCTCGTAGCGGGAGATCTCAACTGTAAACATGCGAGTTGGAACAGTCGCGTGTCCAATCAGGTAGGGCGGACACTGGCTGGCCAGGCAGCAATCAAAAATTTTACAGTCCTGGCGACAAACGAGCCGACGTTCTACCCATCCAATTACAGGAATATTCCCGATGTTCTGGATGTTGTCCTGACGGATCTTGATACGCTTCCGGAAGAACTCGAACCCTTAAACGAAATTGACTCCGATCACCTCCCGGTCTTTGGAAGGATAGCCCTGAAGACAAACCCAAGACTATCGTACCTTAGGAGGAAGATCCCCAGGAGTGACTGGGACGAGTATCGTCGGGTGTTGACGGACTCAGTACCGTTGAACATGGAGGTGAACTCCCCGGAAGAAGTGGACAGTGCCATCACTCTTCTGACAGCCACATTACTCGAGGCATACCGAGAGACAACTATCTACGAGACGACGCTGGTTCTGTTGAAGAGAGACGATCCGGAGCTGAGTTACTTGATAGCCCTGAAGAGGGAAGCACGCAGGAAATGGCAGCGGCACCGGCACCCGAGGCATCACGCAGAGTACAGTAGGCTAAGAGCACTCGTACGTAGAAAGGTCAAAGCTCTGAAGATCAACGACTGGAACGAATATGTAGCGAACACTCTGGCTGGGGATTCCAACTTGTGGAAGGTGACGAGACAGCTAAAAGGAACGAAAGGAAAAGCAGGTACCACGATGATCCACGGAAGGAATGGGTTGAAATTCCGAAGCGAAGACAAGGCAGAGGCCATTGCTGAATCTCTTGAAGATCAGTTCAAGGCTAACGAAGAGCCCCAAGACGAAGAGTATACCAGGACAGTAAATAGAACGGTGGGGATATACCTGGCAGATCCTGTTATAGATCTACCGCCCCCCGTCACCAGAAATGAAGTCGCCCACCAGGTGAAAAAGCTGAAGTCACGGAAAGCGGCAAGTCACGACAGGGTCTCGAACGAAATGTTGAGACACGCTCCGGAATGTGTAATAAAGTTCTTAACAAGAATGTTTACAGCGGCACTACTGGCAGGTTACTTCCCGGAGGCGTGGAAGGTTGCCGACGTCGTTTCTTTGCCCAAACCAGGTAAAGACTGCAAATTCCCACAGAATAGACGACCCATCAGTCTGCTAAGCTGCGTAGGAAATTTTTTTGAGAAAATCGTTTTGCAGCGACTGACAGAATTCACCAGAGAGCATCGAATTATACCCGACATTCAATTCGGATTTCGGAACCGTCATTCAACGGTACATCCAGTCCTGAGCCTAGTGGAGGACACGACAGAGAGCTTCAACCAAGGGGAAATCACGCTAGCGGTACTCATGGATGTAGAAAAGGCTTTTAATAAGGTCTCGCACGCAGGTCTTATGTACAAACTGATCCAGGCCAAATTCCCAAAGGTTTATGTCCATACAATCAAGAGCTTCCTAACAGGACGACACTTTCAAGTCAAAATGGAAGATAAAAGGTCGCCTCTTCATAGGATTAGGGCGGGGGTGCCGCAGGGGTCGGCACTCTCACCGTTCCTTTATACGGTGTATGTTGCCGACATCCCCACGGACCCGATGATCAAGACTCGTCTCTTTGCAGATGATACTCTGTTCTACATTGCCAACAGGAACGTGAAGTACGCTCATCTCCGACTACAGCGGTACCTGGACAAGTTTAGCAGTTGGCTAGGAAAATGGAGGATAAAGGTCAACGCAGATAAATCGACAGCCATGATAATTACGAGGAGGAGACCCCAAGCCCCGGCCCGGCTGGTAGTGTTGGAGGAGGCTATCCCATACAAAAAGTCAATGAAATACCTCGGGGTGATGTTAGATCACAGACTCACATGGAAGGACCATGCAACCTACTCAAGGCAAAAGGCAATGAGGGCCTTCATTGCGAATTACGGCCTATTCAAGAGCCCTGAGCTGGACAAGAACACCAAGCTGCTGCTTTACAAAAGCTTAGTTCAGCCTATTCTGTTATATGGAAGCCAGGCGTGGGGGTATGCTTCCGATACAGTGATAGATACACTACAAGTAGTACAAAACAAGGTGCTCAGGTGTATCCTGGGTGTGAACACTCGTACTAACAATGCGCACATACACGCTACCACAGGTAGTGCGACACTGAAAGAAATAATTCGGCAGCGTGGCGGTAAATTGTATAAACGAGCCCGCGAGGTAGAAGACAACGCCATAATCAGAAAACTCGGCCAGTACGACCCCCGAATTGCAAGGAAATACAAGAAACCCCGGCTCGAATGAGCACAGCAAACACACACCTCCTAATCAACCCCTTCCTACAGACCACTCCTGTTCTCAACTTTAACCATTCCCTGGGTCCTAATCCCCATACGTCCCCATAAGCTATAATCGTTCATCTTCACAACCTCACTTTCATCAAAGTCATGTTCGCTCAGTGTATAATTTAAATCTATGTAATTTCTTTCAGCTCGTCTAGATCTGACTAACACACTACACCAAATCACTTCGGGCCTAACTGCGCTTGTGTTTCCATCACAGTGCACGATGGCTTGAACTAGAAACTCCACACAACTCTGTCGCTCCCATCACACAAACCTTCACCGTCCAACTCCATTTTCCCTCCACAACCAATCTACACTTTTAAAAATAAAGGTTATGATCTGTGATTGGTACTTTAGGCAGAAACAAGCCGCCTACTCCCTCTGAAAGTCACTTCTGACATTCAGAGCGAGTAGTTCAAGGCAAACAAGGGAGCGGTATGTCCATAACCTACCAATGCCCTAATACAATTTGATTTAGGTAAGTAGGAGCTTTATTTTTGACAGTTATTCAAGGCACATAAATAAAGGACATATATAATATGTATTTTAATATACAACATACAGGGTGGCCCACGGAAAAGTAGCCCGCCTCCTAATTCCACCAGGCACCTCACTCTGAATTGGAGGAGGTCAATCCCCTTCCACCCATATTGTGACATGAAGAATGAGCAAGTGAACTACTTGTATAAAGCACAAGACGGGGTGGAAGGGGATTGACCTCCTCCAATTCAGAGTGAGGCACCTGTTGGGTATAGGAGGCGGGCCACTTTTCCGTGGGCCACCCTGTATTTATGTATATAATATACAATATATGCGAATATACACGCATATATTGTATATTGATATATATATATGTATACATGGTGTTCGGAAAATCATAGCTCAAACTGTACATATAGCTTGTTTGAGCCAAAAGTAACACAAAATCCCTGTACACTTACATCCGGAAAACTATGATAATACCATTAAATAAATATTTTGTATGATTCGATTTAATCGGATTCTCTAAAATACAGTACCTATGCCATAAAAAAAAAGGATGGACGGGATATTTACTAAAAATCAGTGCTAAGGTAGAAACATTTTCACTTTATTTAAATAAAGTACTTATACATTTTTGTTTTTTGTTAAATATCACAAATTATGAAGGAATATAATAAGGCAAAAATCTAACAACAATACAATTCTCCAATATTTTTTTTATGAGCAAGGGTCGAAGTGCGTTTTTTTTTTGGCACCCATGTCTCTGATATTGATATCACCATAACGTATAGATATCACGGTGGTTATTTTTATAAATAATATATTTTTTTGGTGATCCGGAATATTGACGTCCGAATTATCGACGCTCTACTTATTTATAAATATACATATTTATGTCTCTATATATATATTTAAGATTTAAAATGATCATATTTCATAAATACTATCAATGGCTATAAAATAATACAGAAGACAAAGTAAAGATATATTAACATCAACGTTGACCGTAAAAAATATGTTTCTATTTTCTTAAAGTCGCTTGATAACAGAATCCTACTATGTACTTTCATAGAGTAAAAAAATAAATGACAAATTTGGAATAACTATTACTAAACATAAGACAATATATTTATTTATATATTTCAAAATTATCACTATAAATCAAAAGTGACCGATTAGTAACCAAACCAATGATTTTTTTCCTGATTTTAAAACAAGTTTTTTAATTACTCAATTCAAAGAGTAGAGATAAGAAATGCAGAATAGAGTAAATATACCCACATGAGCGTGAAGATAAGGTGGATAAACAATATTTAGATTCCACTTAGCAAAAAAGCAACCTTGATAAAACCGGTTGGGATTCAAACACTGAACTACGAGTCAATAGAAACCAGTTGCTACTAAGTCTTAAACCACAAGTCTCACCCCACGGATAGCACCTGGCTTATATAGATAATACAACTCAAACAAAACTTCTTAAGAGCCCATATCACCCCACGGATAGCACCTAGTTTATATAGATAATACAACTCAAACAAAACTTATTAATAGCCCGTCTCAATTTATGAATAGCACCTAACATAGGTAGATAATACAGGTCGAGCTAGACGTTACATAGTACTAAAGTTTTCTGTATTTTATTTATTTAAAAAAACAGTAGAATTGAGACCAGAGTGACCCTTTTAGCCATTTAAAAAATATAACTAAATTTTTTTTAAATCATGAAAAATCTGGTAATTGGATACCAAACTCGCTGTTGTCAAATCTTGAAGAATGCAGAAATCTGCACTTTGATGATATTTCTGATAAGTGCCCTATTTTATCTAATTTGTCCGGCTAATCGGTCGTGATACGGACTCTTAACTTCTTC